>CM046813.1:12869728-12902141 GCA_025617385.1 Murraya koenigii | reverse complement strand
ATATCCTTCTCACTAGGTGGACTCCCTTCTCCCAACTTTAATTTGGATGAATGCATGAAATAGGTGTTGGGAAAGTCTTCCTCGTAATGTAAGTCAAAGCCTTGAAGGTATTTTTTGAATTTTAATTTGCCTCTGGTGGTGAGGCCCCTTGATTATTACATTGTGTGGCCTTGAAGCCGGATAGATTTACACTTTTCATAATGAATGCCATTTTTCTTTCCCTCTTACCAAATGCAATAGCAATTGTTTGAAAGAATACTGCTATGTGGGCATCCGAGTCCGAAGAAGAATAAGCTATTTCAAAAGCATCTAAATAAAAAGAGTAGAGCAGCGTCTCGCAAAAATAAATTAAGCAAATCGACGGGAATTGCACGATGTCGAGTTCTCTCCTTGTCCACGACTTCTGATGAACGAACTTGACCACGTACTCGAGCTTTGGATCGATACCCCGCCTACCTCCCTTCTCGTGTTAACATTAAAATTAAGAACAATAATATATGTTATGTAAACATAACTGATGATAATATAAACAGTAAATATGAATACTATTTTTAAAAATAGTTTTTACTAAAACTTTTAACTTAATAAAAAAATTATTATTTAACTAATAAATACACAAACATACTATAAATAATTTAGAATTAGCATTAATAAAAAAAAATTATATTACCATTGTTTTTCACTATAATTAAAATATATATTACAAAACATATGATTTATACAAAATAATTATAAAAAATTACATTATAAACATCATGCGTTATATGTGTAACCATGCCATATAAATGTTACAATTCTCTTTCTTGTGGCATTCATCTCACAACACTTGGTGTAGATGAATATATATTAGTGAGTGACCTTCTAATATTTCATTCTTTAGTGATAACTATATCATACACAACAAAGTCAAACAATTTGGACTTGTACTTCCCGAATCTACCCAAAAGAAAAATGAAATCACAACAAATAAAACAAAGAACAATCAATCACATAAATTACTTATAATGTTTAACTAAACAAAATCAATATCAACAAATATGATTAAAGATATGTTTGGAATTGAGGTCTGTAAAAAAAAAAATGTAATTATAAAATAAAAGTTAATAATATATAGTAAATATAATTTTTAAATGATAATTTTAATAAAATTATTAAAGATATAATAGATTTTATATCATCCAATTGAAAAATTATATTAATATAACTTATAAGTTCTACAATGTAGCTTTTACTAAATACTTTAATCGTCAGAATCGCCTAACTTCAATACTAAACGTACTCTAACAGAGATACAACATAAATCTTGCACAAAACGCTATGAAGGCAATCAAGAAAATTGATCAAAATTACCGTGGAAGAGTAATTTTCAATTGGGAACCATTCTTGCTTCGTACATCGTGTTATATCTACCAAAAATCTTGTATTCATCTCTTTATTTGGGTCTCAGGAAATGTGCTATTTGTGAAATCGTTAGTTTTGTCTTGAATTTCAATTCGCCTTACTACATTAAAAAAAACAAAAAAAAAAAAAGATTGTACCTTTGTTCATTCTTTTGCTTTTTCTAATTAACCCTGATTGAAAACCTTGAAAAGAAAGCAAAAGAAAATCTTTTTAGAGATTTTTTTTGTTGGTGTTTTTTTTTTTCCTTTTATTTGGTAAGAGATTTAATCGAAACTGATGAATTAAAAGCTTTTAATTTTTTTCTTTTCTAAGTTATTATTATTACTGTACAGTGAAAGAATGAATAAAAATATTTGATTTTGAGCGAAAAAGAAAAAAAAAGTTAAGCAAAATTTAGCCAAAAGAACAGAGCTAACCAAAACCAAGTATTCTTTAGCACAATAAAAAGAAGATATTACTTATATATGGAAAACAAAGAGGAGTAAGATAGCTTTAACCCTCTCCGAAGCAGAGCAGAGATCCACCATCACCACTACCACCACCACCAGCAGTCGAGACGCAGCAGCAGCACCACCAGTCGATCCTCAACAGAGACGCAACAACAGTAGTTGATCCATCATGGCTGAAGCAGAGCAGAGACGCAGCACCATCACCACCCGCAGTCGAGACGGAGCCGAGACACAGCAGCTGATTTTTCATAAATAACTGTGGCGGAGATAGAGAGAGAGTTGTGACGGTGAATCGTAGTTGAAGAAAAAGAGTGTCGGGTTTTGTTTTGTAATTTATTCTGAAAGTTGTAAACACGTTCTCACTTTTATAATTAATAAGTGAAATCTGGATTATTTGTTTTTTAAATCTAACCCACCAAACATATATTATATTTGTATTCCAAAAACGAAAATGAAAACAGACATTACAAAATAGTACCAAATAGGCCAGGTTGTGCATAAGTTGAAATCTTCGTATACTTATGTTATATTTATTAGTTCATAATTAAAATAGATTGAAATTAAAGTGAGTTAGACCGAAATGAGTTGTATTCTTATATTGTCTTTATTTTGTTTTTGAATTAAAATAAATTTTTAAAAATTATTTAAGAATTCGTTTGGGACAAATACCTTTATTTCCATCGTTTTAAATAGAAATGAAGGTGTTGGAACAGCTGCGCTGTGGCAGTGCAGTTGTCTCAAACGCACCTTAAGTACCCTTAGTTGAGTGTTGTTGTTATTACTATTATTATTTATTATAATAATTATGATTTTATATTAAAATTTTTTCAGCATCATCATAATATTATTATTATTAGAATATTATGATTATTGTTATTAAAAAACTATTGTTTATAATAATATTAATAATACGAGCAGTTTTTTCTTCATCATCATCATCATCGTCACAATCACATCTCATACATGTTGGATATTTGAACAATTCTACATCCCTTAGCTACTGTAGCCCTCTCATCAGATTTGATGATGCAGCATCATCAATCTCATCATCAATATTAATCAACATCATCAATGTCATCACAATATTCATTATCATCATCATTATCACATCTCTGACGATCAATAAAGGTCTAGTCCAGTACAAGGCTGACGACTGTTGACGATCTGTAGCAGCACGAGGCTAATGATCTATAGCAGTGCGAGGCTCTAATACATTCGAAGACTGGCATGCGACGGTCATGGCTCCTAGTTTTGATCAACAATGTCTTCTGCTTTTGAATTTCCTTTTTTTTTTTTTTCTTTTTAGCTGAGGATAAGATTAAAGTTATGAAATTATTTTGGGTGTGAAAATGTTAGTCTCGAGAATGAGTGTTTGATTCCTAAGCTTTCTGGGAATCAGACTCTTATTTTCATATATACCCCGCTCAAATGATTCTCATTCTCACATTTAATTTGTAAGTAAATATTGTTAATGATTATAATTTTAGATTCTGATTCTCTAATTTTAAAAGTAATTGTATAATATTTAGGCATAGTTACATAGATATATGATTATTTTTTAATTATTTAAAAGTTCTTGTAAGTTTTATTTTCCGTTATTTTTATTAGTTGCACTTAAGTTAGGTGTAGGCTTTATTTTCCACTCAAATAATTCTCATTCCCACTTCTATTTTGTAAGTAAATATTGTTAATGATTCCAATTTTAGATGATGATTCTCCAATCGTGAAAGTAAATGTATAATTTGTGAATTGTATAATATTTAAGCATGACCACATAGATAAATGATTACTTTTCAAACTATTTAAAAGTTCTCGTAACCTTTATTTTCCGCTATTTTTATTAGTTGCGCTTAAGTTAATTAGTCCAATTAATTTAGGATCATAGCCTACACCTATGAATTAGATCTAATTTTCTTTCTATACTAATACTACTTTAATTAGTTTACCACTAGACCAGCACCACTACTATTTAGAAAGAAAGTGTCTTTTCTTTTATAGACTCACTTGAAAACTCCCACAGCTTCTTTCATCAAACAAAACAAGGCTCATTGTCACTGGGTTGGTAATCTAATTGGTCTCCTATTTAAAGGCATTTTTTTGCTTTCCCTCTTTCTTCTTTCGTGCCTTAAGAGTCTTTGAGCTCTCCTAAAGCCTTCTCTTTGGTCAACTTGTTCTCTCCTTAAATATCCAACCTTAAACGAGAGAAAGTATTGTCTCTAGATGAAAAATAATTTTTTTGTCCTTAGACAACTCAACCATCTAACTGGAGTGGAATCCACTCAAGTATTTTCTAACTCTTTCATCGGAGAAATCCCACATAAGTTTAGGGAGTTGAAGCATCTCAAGACCCTTGATTTGTTAGATAACGGCTTGAATGGGGCCATCTAGAGTCCACTCTGTGGCTTGACTCAATTGTAGAACTTGGACCTCGGTGACAATAATCTTTTAGGTTCACTCCGTCTCACTGTAACTCTCTTCGCAAATTTAATGTCTTTAAATATGTCAAATAACTTATTTTTTCTCTAGCAAAGTGATAGGTCCCAGGCAGATCTACACTAATAAAACATGAAGGATTCTTTTTCAGTGAGAACTAACCGTAATAATTAGATAAAATATTTTTTGCTTGAATTTTATTTCTGCATCCCATGAAATTTAAACAACAATAAAATAACTACTTCCCTTCAACTTTCGACTCGAACTCCTACATTAACGGCTCCTGCAACAGACTCCAAACAAACTTAATTAATACACTGAAATACAATAATCAATAATATGCACTTTTGGATAACAAACAAGAATAAGTCTTTATGCAGCACTCAACCTCTCGGTCTCGTCTTCTACACATGCATGCAAACCTCATTCCATCTATGCATGCACTTAGTTCACAACTTGGCCACGTCCCTATGCACGCAAACTTATATTCCTGCAAATCTCATTCCCAGGTATGCATGCATCTCGTACATGACCTCCCCTTCATCCCACATATTTGCGATTTCGCACGGGTACCTGTTGAGATCTTCTAGGCTTATCAATACCTTCCCCTGCAACTGAAATCTTGTCCTCAAGGTCGTCATTTTTAAATTAATTCAATAGTTCCTCCGTAATCTCCCACGTAGCCTCTTCCATTAGAAGACGACGCCACTCCACTAAGCTTTCTTCCATAAATTTTTGTCCATGCTTCACCCAACGTGTCTCCAAAATGGCCTCTGGTTCCAAAACAATCATCCCATCTTCCGAATAAGGCGGCAACTCATCACTAACAATACATGCATCCCCAAATTTTTCTTGAGTAAGGAGACATGAAACATTGGGTGAACTTTTGCACCCTCTGGCAACTGAAGACGGTAAGCCACACTCCCCACACGTTGCTCCACTTTATAAGGGCCATAATATTGGCTAGCCAGTTTCTGATAGGCTCGTTTAAAAACTAATTACTGGTGATAAGGGTGCAAATTTAAATAGACCAAGTCTCCCACTTGAAACTCAATATCCCTACGCTTCTTATCTGCCATCTGCTTCAATCGATTACTAGCCGTATGCAAATTCCTCTTCAATTAGTGAAGTAAGGCATCACGTGAGAGTAGACTTTGATCAACCTTATTAACTGGAGTGATGCCGACCTGATAATACGGAATTGCTGGAGGTAAACGACCATAAAGAGCTTGGAAATAAGACATTCACGTAGATGCATGCTAGGCGATATTGTACCAAAATTCTTCCCAAGGAATGACCGAGCTCTATTTACACGGCTGTTGATGCATAAAGCATTGGAAAGATTGTTCAAGGCATTGGTTAACCACTTCTGATTGGCCATTAATTTGTGAGTGGTACGTGGTGCTTATTTTCAGTTGAGTACCTGACAACTTAAAAAACATTTGCCAAAATTTAAGCAGAAAAATTGAGTCACGATCACTAATTATTGACCTTGGCATGCCATGTAGCCTCACCACCCCCTTAATAAATTTTTCAGCTAGTGTCTTAATAGTAAATGGGTGAGCCAAAGAAAGAAAATGGGCATGCTTACTTAGCCTGTCCACCAACAATAAAATAGTATCCTTACCATGAGATGTAGGAAGTCCTTCAATAAAATCTAATGTGATATCATCCCCAAGCTGACAAGGAATTGGAAGCGGTTTAAGAAGACTTGCAGGTGATAATGTCTTGGTCTTGGATTTCTGACAAATGTCACAAGCTGTAATATAGTCTTGTACAGTTTGACACATAGAAGGTCAATAGAATTGTTAAGCAAGACTTTTGTATGTCTTTAGGATACATAAGTGGCCACCAATATACAAATCATGGAACTTCTTCAACAACTTGGAAGCTATAGCTGATTTAGGAGGAACTGCAGCATTATTTTTATAAAAGACCAGCCCATTACGCCACAAGTAAGTGCTCCTGGGTTGGATTCAGTTAGTTGGCGAATTTTGCTCATATATGGATGATCTATGATATCTTTTTAATTTCATCCTACACATGTACTTAAGGCATGATAATGCTTGGAGAGTCGGACTGCCAGTCACCCTTGAAAGTGCATCTGCTGCTACATTTTCTTTACCAGGACGATATAAAATCTCATAATCGTATCCTAGTAATTTGGCCACCCATTTTTATTGTTTAGGAGTGAGTATACGTTGTTCCAAGAGAAATTTGAATATATTGTGCAGATCTGTTTGAATAGAAAATTTCCTCCATAATAAATAGGGTCTCCAAATACAAACCGGTGCCACTATGGCCAGTATTTCTTTTGCATAAATGAACCAGGATAATTTTGTTACGCCTAAAGCTTTGCTCATGTAGGCAATCGGCTTTCCTTATTGAGAAAGAACAGCTCCAATCTCGTCTCCAGAGGCATCGGTCTCAACAATGAAAAGCTCATTAAAATTTGGCATGGCCAGAGTAGGTGTAGTGGTCATGACTTGTTTAAGAGAAAGGAATACTGCCTCGGCTTCATCTCCTCATCGAATTGCCCTTTCTTTAAGAGATTAATTAATGGTCGAGCTATCACTCCATAGTTGCGTACAAATTTTTTGTAATAACCATAGAAAACCACGCAACTCAGAAATGTTAGTCTAAAGAGACTAGTCCATAGGTAACAATGTGCCCTAGATATTCCAGCCCTTGCTGATCAAAAGCACACTTGCTAGTTTTGATAAAAAACTGATGATGCCTTAAAATTTCAAAAGCATGCTTAACATGTTCAAGATGCATAGACCAGTCGGGACTATAGACCAGAATATCATAAAAAAATATTAAGATAAATTTTCGTAGATAGGTGCGAAATGTGGTGTTCATAATGGCTTGAAAAGTAGATAGGACGTTACAAAACCCAAAGGCATAACAAGGTACTCATAATGACCATGATGCGTGCGGAAGTCGGACTTATGAATATCTTGTGAGTGTACCCGCACTTGATGATAACCAACCTTTAAATCGAATTTGATGAAATAGGTAACTCTATAGAGTTCATCTAACATGTTATCTACAGTAGGAATAAGAAAACAATCTTTGATTGTGACTGTATCAAGGGCCCGATAGTCAGTACAAAAATGCCAAGTATCATTTTTTTTTTTTTACACCCAGAGAGCAAGAGATGAGAAAAGACTGGTACTAGGTCTAATAAGCCCCAACTTAAGCATATCAAGAACTTGCTTTTCAATTTCAGCCTTTCGAAAGTAGGCATACCTGTATGGCCGCACGTTAATAGGTTCAGTTCCTTCTTTTAATGGGATATAATGATCAACTTCATTTGCTGGGGGTAGCTTGTTAGGCTCTTAGAAAAGATCCTTATGTTCTTCTAGTAAAAACTGAAGGTCAAGATGAATATGTTGATTTTTTTCCTCCATTGCCGAATGCATGCACACAGTAAATATGGCACTGCCTTGACGTAATTCCTTAGAAATTACCTCAAGTGATGTAGCTTGCATTGAATGGTTATTACTTCTTTGTAACTTACAGGCATGATTGTCCCATTAAAAGTCCATTGTCATTTGCTTCCAACTGTATACAACTGGCCCAAGCAATTCCAACCACCGTACACTTAATAAGAAGTATAATCCCGTTAGTGGCAAAGAGTATAGTGTAAGGGAAAACGGGATACCTTGTAAAAGGATTTGGACATTTTCAAATCTGCCTTTGCACTGCAATTGACTTTCATTAGCAACGCGAACTGAAAACACTTTGGTGGGAATCACTGGCAATCGAAGCACGTTGGCCACCTTGTCACTAATAAAATTATAGGTTGACCCACTGTCAATGAGAACAATTAACCCATGATGACCTTTACTGTAACGCTCACAGTTTTTGAAGTTGACCACCCGATTAATGCATGTAATGAAATTTCTGGTTTGGCATGCTCTGTTGGGACAATCTCTGTAGCATTTTCATATGAGATTTCTTCACACACCATATCTCTCTCATCAGTACTTCCTTCAAGCAACAATAGTTGAGGGCCCTTACATTTGTGACCTTCAATAAACTTCTCTGGGCAGTTAAAACAAAGCCCTTGGGCACGGCGTCCCTGTATCTCATTTCACTTCAGGCGTTTGACATTAGAGATTGATGGAGATTTTGTAAGGATAGGCAATGTCGATGGTGTTCAGCTAACTGTGAGTGGCTAAGAAAACTTACTTTGGCGTAGGACTCAGTCTGCTCACGCATGCATGCTAAACTGATGGCTTCTTTTAAAGACTTTGGCTCGAACATCCTGATACCATCAGATATCTCAGGTTTAAGACCTCTTTATGAAAGTTCCAACTAAGACTTTCTGTGTGCACCTATGAACTCGATTGCCTAATTTCTCAAACTCTCGTTGATAATCATGTAATGTGTCTACTTGCCGTACCCTAGATAGACCTTCATCAAAATCTTCGCATTCGGTAGGTTTGAAACGTGCCCATAATTCCTATTCAAAATCTGCCCATGTCACCGTTCTTCCCTCCTCTTTATAAATTTTGTGCAGCCATTGCCACCATTGGTTGGCTTCACCCTCAAGGTGGAATGATGCTAATGCAACCTTTTGTGTCTATGTGGTTCTTTGATAGTCAAAGAACTTAAAAACTTTGCTACGCCACTCGGTAGGATCATCGCTAGAGTACAGGCACAAGAAGACCCAGCACAGGCATAGTACCTTTGTGAAACTCTTGAAAGTCAAAAGCCATTTAATTGAGACCAAGCTCAAAAGACTCAAGGACATGCTCATAAGGCACAGTACAGGCACAACACAACACGAGCTCGGACACAGTAAATGACAACGTGCACTTTTTTCTTCATCAATAAGGCAACTAAGTTTTCCACCTTATGTTATTCACTAACTTCATGAAACAACCCGCCTTGAACTCTAAAGGCAAGTCTATCTAGTTTAATTTAACATGACTAAAAAAGCTTATCAATAAGATTTTTGCTGAAAATTCTGTAGAATCTCCCTATATTTTTTACATTTCCAATTTGCAATTTTTACATTTCCAATTTGCAAATATGTAAAATAAGCACTCCCAAAATAATCCAATATTCAACCAACTTTATTGATTAGTCTTCTCAAACATGTAAATAATCTACTTAAATGATCTTATCTAAATATCACCCAACATCTCTAAAGTATTAAAAGAGTATATTGTAGCTAATGCCAACATACATTAAAAATTCATAATGATTTATCAAATCATAATATAATTACATAATAAAAACAATAAGATGATCAAAATATCCTAATAATAACATTTATATCTCCTACTATCATCATGTGACTAAAACTCAAAATAATTACAGTCGCCAGGTTGACCGGTGTACTTGCAACCTCCTGTGGAGGAAAAAATTTAGTAAAACGGGGTGAGTATAAAGCTCAGTCAGTGGATGATAGGTTTTAAAAATAAACATACTTTAAAATAATTATATTATTGTAACATACAATTTCATCAAATTATATGTAAAAACATAAGAAAATTATTGAAACGTTAAATCAAGTAACTAGTATTAAAAAGGAATATGTGATGTTGCATGTAATAACCATGAAATCATATCAAGAAATTACATATATATAAGATTCCAAAACTATCACTAAATAAGTACCCAAGTGAATAATCTCGTCATAGCCGAACCTTATGTGGGTGGTGTAATGACATACTGAAAGTGCTTTGTCGTTCTTAGAGCTACAACAACACCTAGATTAATGACATACCATCTCATATATCTTATCTAATCTCATCATATTGCATGCACAAAATAATCCTCAAAGGGCAAAAGTGCCCAATCACATGGTCAAAGCCTTGTGTGTACTTAGATGACCCCTAAAGGCTTCTATCTCAACTGTATCTCTGTATCATATCTCTGTAACTGAATATCTATAATTATATCTCTATTCTCATATGATTTTAGAATGATTTTTTTTTAAAAAAACCTTTTTATACATGTACGTAAGCATTTTAAACATACTTTAAATCTATATGTTTTTTACTAAAATACTATGAAGCATTTAAAATCAAATTGAAAAAAAAAGAATCATTTACCACATGCTCAAGAACACATCAATATACAAGTAAAATTTATTTATAGAAAACTTAATCAAACATTACTTTGTAAACATGTGTCACTGCACTAAAATTAAAATTGTAAGGGAAAAAATAAAATATAAGTTTAGTATATTCCATTAACAACGACGACACTCAAGTTCAGTTATCATCGACTTCTGCAGATAGAATCACGTTTGCGGCTCCTCCTAAATCAAGGAAATGATATGATTACTTTATAAAAATGAGAAAACTCAAGACTAGGGACGACAAAAAATTTCTGCGGGTACGAGATTCTACAGAGGCTTGTTATATTTGGGTAAGGTATTGAGTCTAATTTTTCTTTTGTTTTATAAAAAAATTGGGTATGAATACAATTATTTATATTCGTTGATTGGACTGGTAGGATACATGTATTAAACACGAAAACCTGTACCCATTAATAAAACTGTTTGATTATTTTTTTTATTAATTTTTAAAAGCTAAATTTATTAATTAATATTTAAGTTCAAATATTTTGAAATTGCCAAAAAATGATATTTTAATGCTTGGAAATAACTACATAAAGGGAAATGTCTCTATTAGCATATAAATATGGAGTATAAATTAAAAATATAAAGAAAAGACGAAAACATGGTGACTAATAATAATTAAGGCAGAAATATACGTTGTTTGAAATTTGATTATGTATCCATTTAAGATGCGAATTCCCATTATTACATTATTAATTAGAAAAAGACCGAATTGTTTCTCAAAATCTTCCATCTTGAATGTCCATATTCTTATAGTTTTAGGGAAAAAAAATCAAAATTCTTATCATCATTATTAATCGTCAATATTTTATCGTATTTCTCTATATGAATATTGAAAATTTCCTTCTTGTTATTTTGTTATTTTGTAATTTTAGTAATTTTATATTTTTCTTTTATTTAAATAGATTTAGTATTTCTATTTAATAAAATTTTAATTCCAATTGAACTTATTAATTAGTAAATTAAAACTTAAAAGTGGATATAGTGGATAGGGGAAGGGTATTTATATTTTGTTAACGAGGAATCCCCAACACGTACCCGTTTAACCTTATAACGGGTAAGGGTAGGGGATGAAGATATATACTATTAAATGAGTATGGGTACCAGTATTGGCATCCCCACATAACACCTGCCCCGTTGCCATCTTGTAACATATGCATTTTTTTTATTATATATGTTAATAATTAAAACAAAAAGGGGGTTTATTTGATATTTTGTGTTTGTTTAAGGAGATGAAAATAGGGGAAAAACATAGAGCAAAACCGAGAGAGAGGGAGAGAGCTAACCCGACCCGGAACCCGAATTTTGACTCGGTCGTAACTCCCTTTTTCGGCCACCTCACCGAACGAGCAAGGTGTCAAATGGAAGCTTGTAAGTCGGCCGTCAACCTTCACACGTCCTTGCTGCCGGAAACCGAGAGGAACACCGTCGGCAAAGCTCGAAAACCCTGTGGGTTTGTCACGTACGAGCGTCGTCGTTTCCGTCCATCTTTGGCCGCTCTACTGGTTGGAAAAGGTTCCCTACCTCACCATCTTCCTTTCCTAACCAGTCACCACTACCGAGGAGGCCGATTTTCCTTCGATTGACCGCCCAAAGAACCGCGGCTGAGAAGGCTCGATCCGGCGCCACCGCCACGCGTCGGAGCTCACCCCACCACCTTTGGACTCAGGGCAGTCAGCAGAAGCTTATCCGACCATCCCGACCGTCATTGGCTGCCGTTGACTTCCGTTGACCCGAGAAGGGCATTTTGGTAATTTCAAAATTCTCCACAATTTCTTAATTTCTGAATGTTCGAGGTGCTTAAGTAATTTTGGAAATTTAATAGTTTATACATTTACGAATTTGAGGGTTGTTGACAAGTATAATTTCGATTTTATTAGTAAATTACTGAATATGTGGTTAATACGATAAGTCGAGAGACTTGAAAGATGAGAAGTCTAGACGTAATGTTTATTTTAAGTTTTATTTCTGTGACATTAGTTCAAATTATAAATATGGGAAGTAATTATATCGTTTCGTTAGTATAAGTGTATCTGCGGGTGAAAATCTACCTGCGGACTTGGGCGATAGCCGAGTCTGAGCTTTATCACCGTGAGTGGAATATATTAAACCTATTTATGTATGTTTTTTTTTTATATAGTAAAGTAAAGCTTGTTCATGAAATAAGTATTTTAATTGTTTTCATTTAATGGCTCTCCGAAATAAATATTTTATACGTATGAATATTTTGTTAAGATACATATATTCATTTATGTTCCGTATCGACTTTGAATTTGTAAAAGATATGATTGATTTCGAGCATGATTTAAAGTATTTATATATGGATTCCGAGCATGATTTAAACTGTATATATATTGATTTTGAGCATGATTTAAAGTGTATATATGTTGATTTTGAGCATGATTTAAAGTGTATATATCTTAACTTCGAGCATGATTTTAATTTTATATATGTGTATATAAGTTATGAAAAATCATGAAGTAAATACCCATTCCCTCCAGATAATATAAGATGAGATGAGATAAGATAATAGATCTTTGGGGCCCGTCTGAGCACACATAAAGGCTTTGGACCATGTGTTTGGGCGCTTTCACCATTTAAGGGCACATGCATGCAGACGGATATTGAGATATGATGAGATTTAAAACCGGGTGGTTCAGACACGATATCGCCAGATAGTGCATCATTGCACGTCTTTTGAGATCCGGATATAAATTATGATAGTGCATCATTGCACGTCTTTTGAGATCCAGATATGAATTATGATAATTAGCATGAGCTGACACGTCTTCATCTATCCGTGTAGCTCTGGGCATGATGGTACCCAGATAGTACATCATTGCCGTTCGTTGGGGCCAGAACATAATGAGATTATTCCCCTGGGTATTTGTTTAAATATAGTTATATTATTTAGTTTTGGTATTTCAGTATGAAATATTTTTCTTGATTTCATGGTAGTATCAATTATATTTATGTTCAGTATATAATCGAAATGTAATGAATTATTTACATTAACATAATTAATTGAGAAAATTAATTATACAAGCGAAGTATTTATTTTTGTAAGTATTTTATGTTTTAAAACTACTATCCACTCACTGAGCTCACTGAGTTTTATACTCACTCTATTTTATTATATTTCTCCCCGGGAGATTTCAGGTACAACCGTTGACCCAACAGCTGTACATATTTGGTGTCGTTTTTGGCAACGTGAGAGTGTCTGAGGATGTAGATAATTTTTTTTGGTTACTGTATATAATCATCCCATTTTGGAATTATACTAGGGATGTGACATAAGAATTAGGAAACGTGTACGTAGTTTGACCTGATTTATGGTATAATATCCTTTTGATACCCTGAAATTGTTTTGAGTGTACTATTGGATACTACTGAATGAGACTGGTTGGAGTAATTTGATGCATAATAAATTATTTTAGGAGTTCTTGTGTTATAATTGCAGGTTTGGAATGTTATATGTTTAGGGGAGGTTTTGCCGAAATTTTTGGTAGAATTCTCATTAATAAGATTTTTAATATTTGAGTTTAGTTACTTGAGATAAACTCGTCTCTGGGGATGGGGCGGGTCGTTTCAGTTGGTATCAGAGCATGATTTTAGATTCTGTAGACTTTACTTGTTTAGAAAGAATAAGTTTATAATTTTTATAAAGAGGAATTCATATTTTGTATGCACTATCATGATTCGTCGTAGTAGTATACGTGCTCGTGGCCTTGGCTGTGACCGTACGTGGCCAGTAGCTGGGTTGACTCCTAGTGTTGTACATGTGAGGACAAGTAAACTTGTGGAATCTTCGACGCAGGGGGTTCCACAACAAGCGCCTGTAAATGCCCCAAACATTGAGCAGTCATTTGATCGGTTAGCTCAGATTATGACTACAACTATTCAAAATCAAGCTCATTCACAGGTTGGAAGCTCATTCACAGGCTAGTAGCTCTAACACCATAGAGCACATGAAAAGTTTAGGAGGGAGAAGCTTTAATGGTACTGGAGAGCTACCTGAGGCCGAGTCGTGGCTTGTCAAGTTAGAGAGTATTTTTGAGGTGATGAGGTGCTCAGCGAAGGATAAATTAATATTTGCCACTTTTCTACTTGAGGATAGAGCTTATCACTGGTAGCAGACTGTGGAACGTCGATATTATTGGCATGCTGACATTACTTGGGACATTTTCTGTAAGGAATTCTATACTCATTATTTTCCAATGGTGTACATCAACCGGAGTTAGTTCTTTCAATTGGTCCAGGGCTCGACGACAGTTGAAGAGTATGAGATAATTTTATGGACCTTCCTATTTTTGCTACGGCTGTAGTAAATGATGAGAGAGAGAGATGTAGACGATTCGAGAAGGGTCTTCGATTTGAGATTCGCACCATCATAATTGCATCGAGATACACCGAGTTTGCAGAGGTAGTTGAAGCAACTAGGAGGGTTGAGCATAGTATTGGGGAGGGACGTAAAATTCAAGCATTGAAGTAGAAACAGAGCCAGAGTTGGACAGATAGTGGCTATAGTAGTAGACCTCCTAAGCGAGAAAGCATTGGTGTGTGATATTTTGATGACACTAAGAGAAGTCAGGGTATAGGCATTAGGGGAGACCCGAGATGCATCGTCGACCATGGCTCAAAGCATGCAATCGGTGGGAAGTAATGTTAGGAGTCAAAGACATTATAACAGGAGTAAAGAGGGATATCGTGATGATCGTCTTAGGGGTGCTCAGTATAATTCTTGCCCTTTTTGTGGTATGAACCATCAGGGTCAGTGTTGAATTGGAGAGAAAGTTTGTTATCAATGTGGTCAGCTTGAACACGTCAAGAGATTCTGTCCTACTTTATCTTAGGGTGACGATCCTGCATGAGGGATATCATCTCGATACTAACCTTACCCTAGATAGACTCGAGGCCGAGAGGTGTGCAGATAGGTGATTCCACATCGACTGGTAAGAGTTAGATGACCGCTTTAGCTCGGAGAAGTCAAACCGGTCGACCTCATACTCGCTCAAGTCTTTGCTTTGACACAATAGGAGGCACGTGCTACACCATAAGTTATTATAGGTATATTATCTATCTTTGATCGTGAAGCATATATTTTTATTGAACTTAGATCTACACATTCTTTTGTTTCCTATACATTTGCTAAACATGTAGAGCGAGAATCTGAATCACTAGATTGTGATTTAGTTGTTAGTACACCTACGGGAGAGTCACTTTTTGCCAAGGGTGTGTATCAGAATTGTTTATTTGGAATGAGTGAGTATGAATTTGAGATGAATTTGACTGTTATAGATCTTCAAGATTTCAATGCTATCATGGGTATGGATTGGCTTGCATCACATTATGTTATAGTGAATTTTTTCAAGAAGGAAGCTGTGTTTAAGAAGCTAGGGAAAACTGTGGTGAAATTTTGTGGGGGGCATAAAAGTTTACCCTCATGTGTCATTTCTATCATTGATGCGAGACGGTTGCTTAGAAAATGATGCTCAGCTTACTTAGCATATGCGATAGACATAAAAGTTTAAGAGTTGAAATTAGAGGATATTCCAGTAGTCCAAGAGTTCATAGATGTATTTCCAAATGAATTGCCGGGGATGCCACCTAGTAGGGAGATTGAGTTTTCTATCGACTTAATTCCTGGAACATCTCCTATATTTATGGCTCCGTACAAGATGGCTCTAGCAGAATTGAAGGAACTTAAGGTTCAACTACAAGAATTAGTGGATAAAGAGTTTATTAGGCCTAGTGTTTCTCCTTGGGGAGCTCCAGTTTTGTTTGTTAAGAAGAAGAAAGGTACCTTCAAATTCTGCATTGACTATCGGTAGTTGAACAAGGTTACGATACACAATAAGTATCCACTTCCGCGTATTGACGATATGTTTGACCAACTCCAGGGGGCTAAGGTATTTTTTAAAACCGACTTGCGATTGGGATATTATCAGCTTAGAATTAAAGAGGACGATGTTCCTAAAACAGTATTTAGAACCCGATATGGACATTACGAATTTTTAGTGATGTCGTTTAGGTTGACTAATGCTCCATCAGCTTTTATGGATCTCATGAATAGGGTATTTCACTAGTATTTAGATTGATTCGTAATTGTGTTTATCGATGATATTTTGGTGAATTCTCGAAATGAAGAAGAGCATGCTGATCAATTGACGTTGGTTCTGCAAACTTTAAAAGAAAAATAGCTTTATTCCAAGTTTAGTAAGTGCGAGTTCTGGTTGGATAGAGTGACATTTTTAGGGTACATGATATCAGCTGAGGGCATTTATGTCCATCCCCAAAAGATTGAAGCAGTTGTGAAATGGGAACGGCCTACAAATGTCATAGAGATTTGGAGTTTCCTTAGTTTGGCAGGGTACTATCGTCGAATTGTAGAGGAATTCTCTAAGATTGCCACTCCACTAATGTAGTTAACTAGAAAGAATGCCAAGTTCCAGTGGAATGATGATTATGAAAAGAGTTTTCAAGAACTCAAGACACGTCTTACTTCAGCACAAATTCTTACACTTCCATCGGGCAAAGAAGGGTTTGTGGTATACAGTGATGCTTCCAAGCAAGGGTTGGGTTGCGTGCTAATGCAACATGGGAAAGTAGTGGCTTATGCTTCTAGAATACTTAAAAAGCATGAGCAAAATTACCCAACACATGACCTAGAGCTAGCAGCGGTGGTGTTTGCACTCAAAATATAGAGACATTATTTGTATGGAGTAACTTGTCAAATTTTCACTGATCATAAAAGTCTCCAAGTATTTGTTTACTAAAAAAGACTTAAATTTGAGACAAAGAAGATGGATAGAGCTAATTAAGGATTATGAATGCACTATTGATTATCATCCAGACAAAGTGAATGTGTTGGCTAATGTACTGAGTAGGAAATCTTCTAGTTCTATAGCTCATATGCGAGTGGTCTGTATACCTTTATTGATCCAGCTGAGATCTTTGGGACTCGAGTTGGATGTCGATAACTGCAGAACTTTGATAGTCAATTTTCAAGTTAGGCCGACCTTAATTGACAAAGTCCATCAGATGTAAGCACAAGACCTTCAGTTAATGAAGTTGATAGAGGATGTACAAAAAGGTTTACGAACCAATTTCATGGTGAGAGATGATGGAGTTTTAGTCATGGATAATAGACTGTGTGTACCAGATATTGAGGAGCTAAAGAGGGGGGTCAAGGAAGAAGCTCATTGTTTATCCTATGCGATGCATCCTGGAAGTACGAAGATGTACCATACCTTAAGGGACCATTACTGGTGGCAAGGCATGAAAAGATAGATTGCAGAATTTGTTTCTTGATGTTTGGTTTGCTAGTAGGTTAAAGTTGAACATCAGAGACCTGCAGGGTATTCACAGTCGTTTCCTATTCTTGAGTGGAAATGGGAGCATATTATTATGGACTTTGTATTCGGACTTCCACGTACCCAGCGTGGACATGACAGTGTTTGCGTGTTTGTGGATCGACTTACAAAATGTGCTCATTTTCTACCATTCAAAACCACATAGTCTATGGATAAGTTAGGGAGTATTTATCTGGCTGAGATATTTCGTCTTCACGGAGTACCGGTATCTATTGTTTTAGATAGAGATTCCCAGTTTACTTCGAAGTTATGGATTAGCTTGCAAAATGCTTTGAGTGACAGTTGAATTTTCAGTCAGACTTTTATCCTCAGACTGATGGCCAGTCAGAGCGTACCATTCAAACTTTGGAGGTTATGCTGCGAGCATGTGTTATGGAAATCAAGGGTAACTGAGACATTTATTTACCTTTGATAGAGTTTACGTACAACAACAGTTATCAAGCTAATATCAAGATGGCGCTATATGAGGCTTTGTATGGATGGAAATGCAGCACTCCAGTATGTTGGAATGAAGTTAGTGGGCGGAGGATATTTGGCCCAGAATTAGTTCAGGATACTAATAAGCGAGTACAACTTATTCGGGATAGATTAAAAGTGGCCCAAGATAGACAGAAAAGCTATGCAGATAAGCGTAGGCGGGAACTTGAATTCAGTGTTGGTGATAGATTGTTCTTATGAATATCTCCTTGGAAATGAGTACTTCGCTTTGGGAAGCGCGAGAAACTCAATCCACGTTACATTGGGCCATATGAGATCGTAGAGTGTATCGGTCTATTGGCTTATCGATTAGCTCTACCACTTGAGTTGTCCAGATTCCCTAATGTGTTTCATGTTTCAATACTCCGAAAATACATGTATGATCTAAGTCATGTTTTATCGAAGCAACCGATTCAACTAAAGGAGGATTTGACTTACGAAGAGGAGCCAGTTGAGATACTAGAGGGAAAACACTAAGTGTTGCGCTAAAAAACCATTTCTTTGATAAAAGTGCTGTGGAGGAACCACTCAAAGGAAGAGGCTACCTTGGAATCCAAGGACTTGATGCGAGCTCAATACCCCCATTTATTTATACCTAGTGTGTAAATTTCGAGGACGAAATTTTTATAAGTGGGGAGGATTGTAACATATGCATTTTTTTATTATATATGTTAATAATTAAAATAAAAGAGAGTATATTTAATATTTTGTGTGTGTTTAAGGAGATGAAAATGGGGGGAAAAACATAGAGCAACACCGAGAGAGAGGGAGAGAGTTGACCCGAAACTAGAATTTTGACTCGGTCGTAACTCTCTTTTCTAACCACCTCGCTGAACATCAACTTTCACACGTCCTTTCTCTTAAAAACTGTGCGGAACGGCTCCAGCGAAGCTCGAAAATCATACATAGCTGATTCAGTCCATCTTTGGCCGCGCCATCGGTTCGAAAAGGTTACACACCTCACCATCTTCCTTTCCTCACAAGTCACCAC
Source organism: Murraya koenigii (assembly GCA_025617385.1). Lineage (NCBI taxonomy): Eukaryota > Viridiplantae > Streptophyta > Magnoliopsida > Sapindales > Rutaceae > Murraya > Murraya koenigii. Next base: position 12,882,914 of record CM046813.1, on the reverse strand, counting down.
CATCGAGGAGGCCGGTTTGCCACCGATCGACCGCCCAAAGAGCTGCGGCTGAGAAGGCTCGATCCGGCACCACCGCCACGCACCGGAGCTCATCCCTACTACCTTTGGACTCGTGGCGGCCAGTCGGAGCTTATCCGACCACCGTTGGTGGCCGTTGACTTTCGTTGACCCGTGAAGGGCATTTTAGTAATTTCATAATTCTGCTCAATTTTGTAATTTTTGAATGTTTGGGTGCTTAAGTAATTCTCAAAATTTAATAGTTTGTACATTTATGAATTTTAGGTTTGTCAACAAGTATAATTTCAGATTTTATTAGTAAATTACGAATACGAGGTTAATACGATAAGCTGAGAGACTTGAGAGTTGAGATGTCTAGACGAATGTTTATTTTAAGTTTTATTTTTGTAACATTAGTTCTAATTATAAATATGAGAAGTAATTATATCGTTTCTTTAACATAGGTAGATCCGTGGCGAAAATCTACTCGCGGACTTAAGCTATAGCAGTAGTCCGAGCTTTATCATCGTGAGTGGAATATATTAAACCTATTTATGTACGTTAGGTTTTTATATAGTAAAGCTTGTTTGTGAAATAAGTATTTTAATTGCTTTCATTTAATGGTTCTCCTAAATAAATGTTTTATACATATGAATATTTTGTTAAGATACATATATTCATTTATGTTCCGTATCAAAATCAATATATATTTTGAGCATGATTTAAAGTATTTATATATGGATTTCGAGCATGATTTAAAGTGTATATGATTGATTTTGAGCATAATTTAAAGTGTACATATATTAATTTCAAGTATGATTTAAAGTGTATATATATTGATTTTGAGCATGATTTAAAGTGTATATATCTTAACCTTGAGAATGATTTTAATTTTATATATGTGTATATAAGTTATGAAAAATCATGAAGTAAATATCCATTCCCTCCAGATAATATAAGATGAGATAGTAGGTCTTTAGGGCCCGTCTGACCACACATAAAAGCTTTGGGTCATGTGTTTGGGCGCTTTCGCCCTTTGGGAGCATATGCATGCAGACAGATATTGAGATATGATGAGATTTTAAACCGGGTGGTCCGGACACGATGTCGCCAGATAGCGCATCATTGCATGTCCATTGAGATTTGGATATGAATTATGATGATAAGCATATAAGCATGAGATGACACGCTCTCGCTCATCCGTGTAGCTCCGTGCATGATGGTACGCCGATAGTACATCATTGTCGTCCGTTGAGGTCCAGATATGATGAGATTATTCCCCCGGGTATTTGTTTAAAGATAGTTGTATTATTTAGTATTTGGTATGTCAATATGAAATGTTTTTCTTAATTTCGTGGTAGTATCAATTATATTTATGCTCGATGATATGATCGAAATACAATTATTTATTTACATTAACAAAATTAATTGAGAAAATTAATTATACAAGCGATCCATTTATTTTTGTAAGTATTTTATATTTCAAAAACTACTATCCATTCACTGAGCTCACTGTGTTTTATGCTCACTCTATTTTATTATATTTTTTCCCCCAGGAGATTTCAGGTACAACCGTTGACCCAGCAACTGTATATATTTGGTGTCGTTTTTGGCCACGTGAGAGTGTCTGAGGATATAGATATTTTTTTTTTGTTAGTGTATATAATCATCCCATTTTGAAATTATACTAGGGATGTAACATAAGATTTAGGAAACGTGCATATAGTTTGACCCGACTTATGGTATAATATCCTTTTGATACCGTGAAATTTTTTTGATCTGCATTATTGGATACTTTACTGAACTATATTGGTTGAAGTAGTTTCATGAGTGCTTGTGTTATAATTGCAGGTTTGAGAATGTTATATGTTTAGGGGAGGTTCTACCGAAATTTTCGGTAGAATTCTCATTAATAAGATTTTTAATGTTTGAGTTTAGTTGCTTGAGATAGACTCGCCTCTGGGGATAGGGCGGATCTTTTCACATCCCCACTTAAGGCTAGTTTTACGTGGCATCGTAAGTAATATTTATAATTAAATCTACAACTCTGAAATCCATACTTGTAAGCCCAAACGCCCTTGGTTATAAATTGCACCTTATGCTTAAAATTCCATAATTCATCCTCAATAATTTAATTTCCATATCTTTTAATACTAATAAATTATCTATGTTATCGACAATCTCATTGCTAACTATAAACTACCTTAACATAATGTAAAGCTATAAGGTATCATATACCGAATCGGGAAAACAGTAATATTTGTGCGTCTCCAACTCTATAATTCCTTATTGGTGCCCTTGTGCACCTAAAATAATCCACCAAATAAAAAAAATTAGCTTTGGACCAACTTCATGCATTTTTTGGATATTATAACTTTAAATAAAATATACAAATCTTTCCACTAACTTCATTGCCATGAAATTCAATATAAATATACATAGAATGATGAAAGTCTTAGGCTCCGTTTGGTACAACTTATTAAATAGAGCTTATAGGAGTATAGCTTACATTAGTAGAGCTTTTGACAAGAAACTATTGAGTGTTTGGTTGTCAATTAAAATTTTTTTTTGAACCATTAGACTGTTTGATTCTACAAAACTAAAAGTGCTTTTGGGTAATTAAATTATCAAAAAGTATATATAAAAAGTTTGTCTCATAATTATATAACTTGTAACAAAATATATCAAAGCTATCAATTAATAAGGAAAAAATAGTTCAACAATTTCTTCAATGTTTAAAATTAAAAACATATCAACATTATATTCTTCTAAACAAATAATACTATCCAAATTAAAATGCTAATCAAATGGTGGCAATAATTTACATTGTGTAAGATTTTACATAAAGTGGTGGCAATCTCATAAAAAAGGGGGAAGTGGCGACAATATGTTTTTATCAAATGACTGTAATAATTTTTATTGTGTAGGTTTTGTATATAAATAAAGGTATTATGTAATTAATGAAATATTCTTAGGGTATTTTTTATATTACGTGTATTTTGGAAAAGCTCTTTAATCTCAATTCCCAAAAGCTCAAAATTTAGGTTTTTGCTAGTAGAGATAAATTGGCTTATTTAAGCCTTAAAAATTCTACTAAAAAAAAACCAAACACAATTTTTTTAAAGTATTTATGAGATTAAATAAATACTTATGGACATTAAATAAGTCACATCAAACAGACACTTACTCTCTTTGGTGATAAATCCATCTTGAAAGCTTTACTCACTTCTCTCTCTCTCTCAAATTCTCTCTCTACACTTTCTACACTTGAGTCCTCTCTAATGAATGTTCCCAATTGAATTTAAGGATTAAAACACTTAGAATAATTTCTTAAATCAAGTTGTGTAAGATTGAAATTTAATTTTGGGTAAAATCTCAAACCTTGAAAATTTTGCTATTTCTTTCTTTCAGGCCTATGACTATTACCTTTGAATATATAAACCTTTTTTTTTTTTTTGTGTTGAGCGGGTAAATGCATTAAAAAGGGTTAAGTTTTAACTGATGGTGCCGCTACAGATGGTAGCGAACTCGCTTTAGGGAAAATATATTAGTAGCTTATATCCCATGGGAAGATTATAATTTTGAGGATGCGGTACTTATTAGTGAACATCTGATATATAGAGATATTTATACTTCTTTTTCACATACAGAAATGCAAAATTCAGACTCATGTGATAAGTCAATGTCCCGAAAGGATCACTAATGAAATTCTACATCTAGAAGCCTGGTTACTCCGCAATTTAGACAAAAATGGAATTGTGATGCTAGGATCTTGGGTAGAGACCGGCGATATTTTAATATAAATAAATAAATAGAAGATTATAAAGAAAAGGTGCATACACTGTGCACTGCACTTTTATTTGGCGATAAAATGAATATTTTGTGAAAATAACCACAAAACTTTAGTAAATTACAAAAGTAATCACACAATTTTTTTTTTTGTCAAAACTAGTCAAACACCAAACTTTTGGATGAAACTACCCCTATCATTCTCACCCAAATTTCTCTCGCTGAAATCTCTCTTATCAAAATCTCTCACCCATCATTGATGGATTAAAGCAGCATCGAAATACATCGTTGATGCCTAAGATCACTGAAATCACATTAAACAACAGCCAAGATAATTGAAATCAACGGTTGAAGTTCAAAAACCTAGGTTCACTCGTTTCAAATATATGCTTTATTTCATATTTGTAGTTGTGTTGTTGTTGTGGTGGTGGTTATGGAGGATTGAGAATTTGTTGGTATTGGTGCTGCGATGGGCAGTAACCCAATGCACTAAAATTGGTACGATGGGCTTTGCACCAAAACATAGATGCTGTGTTTTGGTGCAACAGGTAGCCTATTACACCGAAAGACAGTAATATAGATTGGTTACGTATTGCATAAAATGAACAACATACTTTTCGTAAGCATAACTTATACTACAAATGTTCGTTTTTGGTATATAATATATTATTTCTAAACTTATGTCATTCTGTCTTATGGTTAAGTCAAAAATTCGACTTCTTTCTTGATTGAAATAATGTATTATATGTTCAAAATAAACACATATAGTCTAAGTTATAACCTACATAAGGTATCCGACATATTTTATGTGGTCGTTGCACATACTGTGATTATGTGCAATATGCCAGTTCATGTGCGACATGTGCTTGTCACACGGCTTGTCGTACATAAATTTACCTGTCGCACATAATCTGGGTTTTGTTTTTACATCAATTTTCTATTGTTTTCGATAATTTTTTAATTTATCAACTCAAACTAAATACTTTAAAAATCACATTGTTTTACGCCTAGAAAATAATAACATTACATTAAAACTCACATCATTTTCGAACCTAAATCCTAAAAATTTAATACATTAAAAGTTTATATTATGTTAGAATATATGCTAATTAATAATTATATATTCAATTATACAATACTTGGTTGATGAGGTTTGGTGATTTATTGAGAGTGTTGAAAATATTGATTTTTTCTGAAATTTTTAGGATTGACATTTGTTCATAAAATTTGTCCAAAGTAATGAAAACTATTTAGTAAAAAACTAGTATTTCTCTAGCTATGATAAGAAAAAATTTGAAAGGTCAAATTTGAATAATCTTAAAATTTTACGGCTATTTTCATAACTTTTCTTGATAAAAATCAATCCCACCACTTATTCACAAAATTTAAACAAGACTCAACAATAAAATCCATCATGTGTAGCAGATAGTGATGGATTCATCGTGATGAAAAAATGTGGTCGGTGATGATGATAATGAACACGTAGATGATGAAGTTAGGTGGTGGTGGTATGATTTCTAAAAGAGACAGAGAATCGACAAATAAAACAAAAGAAAATAATGGATACTTTATTTTAATAAGGATAATTTTGAAAATAAATTAACCAATTAAAAATTTGGGGCTAATCAAATTAATTAAGAGGTCAAAATATTATTAATCGTGTTTAAGTTTGTAATTTTATTTATAGGTTGTGGAGTGGAAGGTCTGAATGAGCCCTACAAAGCCTACGATACATATAGTCTCACGACTAAGTTCAACTTAAATCTCATAATTTAATAATGCAACTGACATACCTAAAAAAATCAAAATATTTATAGCTTAGATGGTATTGGCTTGTCGTCAAGTTATCAGGATTATAATGGACCCTTCCATTACTTATGACTTACCTTCATTGGTTTTGCTCCACTATGAGGGCACCAAGCCAGGAATCGAACCTCGACCTGTCATCGTGGTAGGGTGTTATTCTACCACTAGACCATTGTTGCTTGATATTGATTGATATCAGATCACTAATATTTGTGAAAATCCAATTAAGGAATTATTCCAAGAACACAATAAAGTCAATTGGTTGATTGTTATCTGATCATTTTAGATGACTGATTATTTGCACCTAAAAAAATCTAATGCCAACTTCTATATCATTTTTTATAAAAAAATTCACGAACCTAACTCACACTACAAAAGATCATTGGAAAGGATCATGTCAAGGATATATTGAAATCATTTTTTGGAATTTCCTACTAGCTAGCTAGCTATCTTTCTTAGTCAATACTCTCATCTTATTATTATTTGAAATTAAAGACAACTAAAAGTCCAAAGGAATAAACAAAAAAGAAGAAGCTGTAACGGGTTTCACAAAGGTACTTTATATATGTAATACATAGTTGGATTTTTCTATAGAGCTGGCCGCCAAAGAAGCGATGCAGGTGACATCGTTGGACGCTAGGGGGGATTCGAAGAAAGGAAGGTAAGAACCTGCTGAGGAATTGGGGGAGATCCTGATAAGGCTGGTCGACCAAGATAAGAAAGTTAAGATCAGCTCGAGCATAAATGAGCAGGTGAGGAAGAATGTGGTTGACTCTTGCGAGCCTATTCGGATGTGTTCGCCTGGTCACGTGTTGACATGCCAAGGATTGATCCGAAGGTGGCATGCCAAAACTAGCTATAAGTAGAGAGGTGAAGCGAGTAAAGCAGAAGGTGTTTCAACTAGGAACAATATGACGCCATGAACAACGAGGTGGAGAAGCTGTTAAAGGCAGGATTCATAAGGGAAGTTAATTACCCCGAATGGATCTCGAATATGGTACTGGTCAAGAAGGTAAATGAAAAATGGAGAATGTATGTGGATTTCACAGATCTAAACAAAGCTTACCCTAAAGACAGTTTCTCACTACCTAAAATAGACTAGTTGGTTAACTCCATGGCCGGATACAGTTTGCTTAGCTTCATGGATGCATTTTCTGATTACAACCAAATTCTCATGTCTGGGCAGGACGAGGAATGCAAGGCCTTTATCACCAATCAAGGTTTATTCTACTACAAGGTCATGCCCTTCAGTTTAAAAAATGTAGGAGCGACATATCAGAGGTTGGTGAACAAGATCTTTAAACCTCTGATTGGGCGCGCAATGAAAGTTTACATGAACCATATGATCACCAAGTCCAAAGATGCAAACGAACATGTCAAGCATTTGGAGGAGACCTTCGCACTCTTGAGGGAGTACAGAATGAAGCTTCACCTAAAGAAGTGTGCTTTTGGAGTAGGTTCTTGGAAGTTATTAGCTTTATGGTCAATTACAGAGGAATTGAAGCCAACCCAGAGAAGATAAGAGCGGTGGTAAAAATGAAGTCCCCACACACTCTTAAGGAGATACAGAGTCTTACGGGTAAGCTAACAGCCATGAATAGGTTCATCTCATGGGCAACGAACAAGTACTATGTCTTTTTTCAGGAGATAAGAAAAGGGAGGAAGACAAAGTGGACACTAGAATGAGAGGTGGCATTTCAGCAATTGAATGAGTACTTGTTAATGGCCCCGTTACTGTCAACACCGCGAGCAGGAGAAGTTCTATACCTATTTTTTAGCCGTGTCACAGTGTGCAACGAGCTCGGTCATAATAAGGGAGGAGTCAGGATTACAATACCCAATCCTCCTCACCAAGGGAGATCGGTTGTTCGTGCCAAGGTGGGGAAACTTAGTGAAAGCGGTAATCAAGGAGTGCCACGACTCCAAGTGGGCTGGTCACCCAGGAATCGAGTGCACCACCGCACTAGTCCAAGCCTAGTATTTTTGGCCAAGTATGCGGGAAGACGTCGAGGCCTACGTGCGGACTTGTATTGTGTGCCAACAAGACAAAAGGCCTTATTTCCAAGCACACTCAATAGCGGTCTTAATGAACCAACCGCTAGACGGATCCTCGCGATAAGCCAAAGAACTCAAGTCAGTTGGTGAAGTGGTCAACAGAGCTCAGCGAGTTTGACATTAGCTATCAGGCCCGGACAACAATTAAAGCACAAGCTCTGGCAGACTTTGTAGCCAAATATACAGAATCAGACAAAGCTACAGATAACGAGCAAGTAGTATGAGAGCATGTTCTAGGCAAAGTTTGGGTGGTTACAGTAGATTGATCGTGTGAGGATTAAAAGGCAGGTGCAGAAGTGGTTCTACTTAGCTCTAAAGGTGTAGAAATTTAATATGCCGTAAATTTCGAGTTTAAAGCCACTAGCAACTAGGCCGAGTATAAGGCCGTCATTGTAGGACTAAAAATAGCGTTAATGAATGCAGAGGAAGTAAAAGTCCAAACAGATTCCCAATTAATGGCAAATCATCTCAACGAAAGCTTCCAAGAAAAATGAGAGAAGATGGAGGTTTACCTTCGCAAGGTGAAATAATTGATTGCGAAGTTTTGAGTAGTGGAGGTGGAATATATTTCGAGGGCAGAAAACTCTCAAGCAGATATGATTGCATGAATGACCCCAAGATACCCAAATCAATCCCTGTGGAGACCAAGACCAGCTCCAGTATTGAGCAGGAAGACGAGGTAATGAGCGCAACCTCGAGCAGCATCTGGATGGACCCGATTGTTTCCCACATTAAGGAAGATATACACTGATTGATGGAGTGTTGTACTGACGAGGATACACCCTGCCACTGTTACGCTGTTTGGATGAGGAAGAAGCTGACTACATGCATAGGGAAATACATGAGGGGATTTATGGAAACCACTATAGTGCAAGGTCTTTAGCTTTTAAAGTCTTGAGGCATGAGTATTTCTGGCCTAGAGTGCACCAAGACGCACAAGAAAAGACCAGAAGCTGCAAGAGTTGCCAAATCTTTGCTAATTTCGTAGCCCAGCCACTAGAGAACCTCACGGTGATGAACTCGCCATGGCCATTAGCTCAATGGGGAATTGATCTAATCAGACCGTTACCAAAAGGACGAGCATCTATAACACATGTCATGGTTGCGATTGATTATTTTATGCAATGGGATGAAGTAGAGGCCTTGAGTAGGATTAAAAAGAGCAGAACAATTAATTTTATCTGGACAAATGTGATTTGTAGGTACGGAATTCCTCATGTATCGATTACCAATAATGGGAGACAATTTGACAATAATAAGTTCAGAGACTTCTGTGCAAATATGGAAATAGATTTGAAGTTCTGCTCGCCATCACATCCACATGCAAATGGGCAAGTGTAAGGAAATAAGAAAATGAAAAACGATGAATTTAAGGATTTATAAAGAGGAAAGTGAGTCGCTCCAACAGATGGTACGTTGCTCAAGGGGGTGTCACTGTTTAGGGAATCGCCTCTTCAAATTTCAAACGAATGGTCCAGATTAACCCACGCAACCCATATTAAATATGAAGTGACTGAAGAAACGGACAGCACCACGTAAAAAAGTGAAGAGAGAAAACCTGCGCGAACAAATAATTTCTAGGCTCATCCCGTTTCACTCTCAAGAGTAAAAAATGAAGGACTGGTGTTTGGAAAATAAAAAGTAAGCCTGCTCGAGGCCAAGCCAGCCAGAACAGAAGCCCAGATCGCTAGCACAAAGACACCCCTGCTCGATGTCAAAGCTGGTCGGGGTTAAGTGTTCAAAGCTGGTCGAGGTCAAGTACTCGCATCTTGCTCGAACAAAGTTAGAAAGAGCAAGAATGTCCATGACCATCAAGCGAGGCCTGATCACGTTATGAGCAGCTCCAAGAATAGAAAGGGACCAAAGCTTGAGCAGAGCTAAACCCAAGTATGGCAGCCTGAAGCTGTAGTGTAAGACGGTGAACGGATCTCTCCAAGAAGAAGAAAGTAACCGTCAGACGCCCCCACACCATCAAGTTTCGTCACTGTGACCCATAACCGTTAGACACCCTCACACCAAAAATTTCGTCATTGTGACCCATAACTGTCAGACACCGCCACACCAAAAGTTTCGCCATTGTGACCCATAACCGTCAGAGACCACTATACCAAAAGTTTCGTCACTGTGACCTATAACTGTCAGACATCCCCACACCAAAAGATTCGTCACTATGATCGATAACTGTCAGACACCCCTACACTATAAAGTTTCGTCACTGCGACTGATAACCGTCAGAAATACACCTAGGTATAATCAATTCAAAGGATGGAGACCGAGTAAGGGTCCCAGTGGAAAAAAGTGAAATAAATATCTGACGAAGGGTGAGGGAAGAAGACTTCTTCTTTTAATTTTTTATTTTCTGGTTTTTTCTCTGAGAAAGGGAGAATTAAAAAGAGCAAACTCGATTAATAACTTGAGCATCAGAAGGTTTTCACCAGAAAAACATCAGGCGAACTCTGACACTTTCTCTGTAAATACCGGCCAGAAGGTATCATCGTTTCGAGTGAATAAAGAAACACAAGAACCAACTGGAATCTTGCTCGAGGAGGAAGCAACCGTAAGACAAGATCAACACCTTAGAGCGATCAGAAAATAGCATCAACATGTGTAAAAACAAATGTTGGGATAAATGATAGTATTATCACATGAGAAAAACTTAAATTGACCATTTAATGTTCCTACTTATTTATTTGCATAAAGTAATATGTAACAATATCCCAGCCAATCCATATATTACAATGCAAAAAAAAAAAAAAAATAACATCAATTTTCCACTTTTGAAGGAAAAGAGCTCTTAGAAAAGTTTCTTTTAGATAATATTGAAATTAAATTATTGTGTTTTCAATATGTACCGATATATATTGACGCAAATCAAATTCATGCAATGTAAAATTGATTTGATGGCTAAATTTGCAAATATTGAATTGACTGTCTTAAAAAGGAGTTATATGCCAAAGTTATTCCTAATCATGTTATGGGCCTTTTATAATATTTGGATATTAACTCAATAAAATTCCATAAATATTATGAGAGCATGTCCAAACGGGGGCTTCTGCTTCGGCACTTTTACAATACAAGCTCTGCAGGTACCACTTTCTAAATAATATATGTAACTACGGTGTCTGCATAGTTTACAAAGTTATGGCTTCACTTTATCTATGTTGGGAATTTCTTACAATTCTCATAAAACAAGTAAATTATAATTTGCGTAAACTTCAATCCCTAAGATCATAGAACAACATGTGTTTTAGGTAGATTTTGGGAGGTGAGAAAAAGTGACACACAAAACCTATCTAATAACAATATATTTACTTTTAGGGTTGAGAGGTACCTCACTGGGCTATGGAGCGTAGGTCGTTTTTGAGATTTTTAGTGGAGAGGAAGAATGGGAGAGGGTGATAATGGTGATGAGCTGAGATTTTATTTGAAAAGACTTGGAGAGGTGCCTTAAATTTGTAAAACAAGGAAAATGAAGTTAAAGGTGGAGTCGGCGGTGGCTGGCGACCATACTTCGAAACTCAAGTCAGCGGCTTGAACTTTTTGGGAGTGGATAGCTTGCAAGGTCTCTAAAAATGGAGGTTAAAGGTTGAAGGAGAGGACATTAACCTTATGTATTATGTGCTTGTTTTTGTTGTGAACAGTAAATGTTAAAGAAAGAACTTGGTTGTCCTTATATATGACGTATCCGGCGTACCTCGTCATGTGACATCATCGTCAATGGCGATCTTATTGTCATATCCAGAATATTCTTTGTCATTTTGTCTTTACGACACCTTTTAGGCTGTTGGGATTGCATATGGGGAGCAGTAGAGGCGTTATTTGCAAATGTTGTCATTTTGTGACACGTGGAGTTCGCTGTTGTGTAGTACAGAATATTGCTACATGGGTTATCTAGCAGCTATAGGTGGGCTGCTTTATCTTTTTAGTAGGTATGACAGTTGTTTATCCTCCCTTTTGGATAATATATTTCCTATTTGATTTAACCAAATTAAATATTATCTTTTGGCGATAGAGACAACTCACGTGGTGAATATTTTTGGATTGTCCGACCATATCGATTTTAGCAAGTATGATAATCTGTTTGTCTTCCTCTTTTGAACAATATGTTTTCCATTTGATTTTGCCAAATCAAACGTTATCTTTTGGCGATAAAGACAGCTCACTTAGAGAATATTTTGTGGATTATCAAACCATCCGGATTTTTGTACGACGTGCCTTTTAAGTCATCTAATATTGTTAGAGTACCCCAAGTAACCCCCGGGTACTCTAGGTACGTGTCGGGTACCCTAGGTACCCTTAATGACTGAAGTTGTTTAGGATAGGTCGAATACCCTAGATATCCCAAGTGATTGTTTTAAATTCAGAATTTCATATTGGCACGTGACGCTTCATTGTTGTTTTTGTTACATGTGTGTTTTATGTGCAGGAACAATCAAAGAAAAAATTATGGTGAAATTAAAATCTTGATTTTTCCATTCTATTGGCTTGATAATACTTAGTTCATGTTCTATTTACTAGTAAGTTAAACGAATTAAGAAAGAAAGAATCATTTATTGTTATAGAGATATCATAAAGGTGTACTCTTCTGCTCTGCTCATGCATTTATATGTGTTTCTTTTTCCTTTCCTTAGTCCATCGAAATTAAGCCTCTTATCTAGGAAATCTTATGTTTGCATTGTTATACGTCTTGAATTTGTCATGACTTATTTTCTATTGACAGGATTCATTTTCTCATTTAATCATTGCTCCAATTGCTGGCATTGCTACCTGATTCAACTTGGTCCTCAACTATTGTACTTCTATTTGATCATATTTTACTTCAAAGCCTATGCATTGTAGATTCAATTAAACCATTTAGGCAGCCGGTGGTGGTGGAAAACAGAGCTGTAGTCTTTCCTTGCTATTCAGATTGCTTCTTGTTTGGGATGTGAAGTGGCTTGCTTAGCAATATGCATCTGCTTGAAAATTGTCTGCTGCATCCTCCAAGCTTACTTGTCAATCCCTTGAATTTAAGGAGTATGTGATTGAGGCAGCAACTTTGAGAAGGGAGAAATTGTTTCATGCTCATTGTTTGCGTTCATCATTGTATTGTAGTTTCTAGAGAAGGAGACGAAGAAGTTGAAAAGAATAATGAAGCTCGTGCTTGGAAAGTCAAGTGCACAAGAATCATCTCTCGAGGTACAGATTCTTAATTTTTCTACAGATTCTTAATTTTTCATTTTACTTTCAAGCTTTTTATTATTATTATTTTTTCTCTTTCAAATCTATGGAAACTGACCGTAACTAGGTTTTCAAACTGATGGACCAGATTTATTGCAAGAGCATAAATCTTCTGATGGTAGTAAATATCTCCTAAACTTGAATCCAACTCCTGTATACAGAATATTTGCCCTGATGATAGTCTCATATTTTGTTAGGCTTCTTTAGCAGATCTTGGTTATGGTACTTATACTCAGCTTCATATAAAGTGATTGTTCAAATATAGCATATTGTTATACCAGTTACTGATTTAATAATTTAATGATTAAATTTCTTTCTT
>CM046813.1:12843631-12859871 GCA_025617385.1 Murraya koenigii | reverse complement strand
GATCTGCTATTTTTAATGATTATGTTGTTTACTTACATGATTTAGGAATCAATGAAGATTCGATTCATTTTCACAAGCTATTAAAAGTGTTAATTCTACTAAATGGTTAGACGCTGTGAAAGAATAGTTGAAATCAATGGATCATAATGATATTTGGGACCTTATTGAATTGTCTAAATATTGCAAAAGAATCAGGTGTAAATGGGTCCATAAGACCCAGCACGATTTAAATGACAATGCCAAATGATACAAGGCCAGACTCATTGCCAAATATTTTACTCAAAAGCATAGCGTAGACTATAAAGAGACCTTTTCACTAGTCTCTAAGAATGACTCTTTTAGGATTATTATAGCATTGATTGCTTGTCATGATTTAAAGTTACACCAAATAAATGTGAAAATTGTCTTTCTAAATGGAAATCTGGAGAATATGCTTATATGGCCCAACCTAAAAGCTTTTCAGTTGCACGAAAGGAGCACCTCATGTGTAAATTAGAGAAATTAATATACAAACTGAAGTAAGCATCATGACGGTGGTATCTTAAGTTCAATGATATTGTCACTTCCTTTGGATTTAAAGAAATTATTGTTGATTGGTGTATATATCTCAATGCCGATGGGAGCAAGATTATATTTCGATTTTATATGTTGATGACATTTTAGTTACTGATTAATGATCTTGGGTTACTTCATAAGACTAAAAGTTTCTTTTTGAGCTTGAAATAAAAAATATGGGTGAGGCAACCTATGTGATTGGAATTAAAATATTCCAGTGATAAAGCACAATGATTGTTAAAGATGTCTAAAAGAATGTATATTAATAAAGTTTTAGAGAGATTCAGAATGAAAAAAATACTTTGTAAGTGTTGTTCCAATTCAAAAGGGATAAGTTTAGTTTTATGCAAACAAATGGAAAAGATCCCTTGTGCATTCATTATTCGAAGCTTGATGTATGCTTAGGCGTATACTAGGCCGGACATCGGTTTCTTTGTCGGAATGCCAAGCAGATTTTAAAGTAATCATTGATTGGATAATTGGAAAGCTGTAAAGAAAGTATTGAGAACTTGCAGGGAATAAAAGATCACATGCTTACTCATTTCAAACTGATAGGATACTCAGATTCAGATAATATTGGTTGTATGGATGCTATAAAATCCAATTTAGTTACTTGTTCATGATAGCTGGAAGGGTCATTTTATGGAAAAGTGTAAAATAATCTGTCAAAACAACTGTGTTTGTGAAGTGCTTTGACGCCGCTGTCTATGGATTATGGCTGCGGAACATTATTTTAGGGCTTGGAATTGTTGATAGTATTGCCAAGCCGTTGAAGATTTATTATTATAATGCCATAATAATCTTCTTTTCAAAAAATGACAGCTATTCAAAAGGTGATAAACATATAGAATTGAAATTCTTTGCCGTTAAAGAAAGAAGTTCATAAACAAAGAGTGCCAATCAAGCACATTAGCACCAACTTTATGATTACGGATCCTTTAATAAAATAATTAAACTCGAAACTTTTATTTAACATGTTGAAAGGATGGATATTATTGAATATCATTATTGATATTATATTTGAGTTTCAGAGCTCTTTATGCATTTCACACCTTGAGCTCATTTAAGTATTGTTTTTAATTCTTTTATATCTTGTTTGATTTCATGTTATATACATAAATGTTGATATGATTGTTAGTAGGATTTGTCTCTAATTAAGGCATTATTGTTGGACTTTTATTATGTTCTTTTATATTACAGGTCATGTTAAGTATAAAATTGATATTGTGATGCATACAAGGAACTATGTTGAAATAATGATGTGGAACGAGTATGATCCATAATAGTTTTTGCTTAATGATGATATTATAAGCTTAACCAATTCAAGTAAGAATTTAGCTCTTACTATGCACATAACGTTTATTATTATTAAACCTTTAAGTTAAATGTGCACATGAATCAAGAGGGAGAATATTGGCATATTTTATTAGTGGCCACGTGCTACATTATTGAATAGGTCGTAATTTGGCTTAAATAATAAATAAATAATGGACTAAAATCGTATTGATCAATTAGAAAAATGTAACTGCCTACTTTGATGGAAAGTGGGGAACTATAATTTTATTAAAATTAATCATCTCTCCATCCATATATATGGGATATCACGTTAATTTGCTCATCTTTAATTCTTACAGTGAAATTATTAGTGTTAAAAATTGTAGGTTTTCTAAGTAATATAAATATTATTTTGTGCTTTTATTATAATTTATATTTGTAATCATGCAATATATTATGAATTTCTAATTATATTTTTAAATATTTGATTTTGTGTTTTTATTAGATAAAAACAATAATTTCACGTAATTCAAGACTCTTAACAAATTAACAGATGGATATCGATGGTTTGAAAAATTAAGCCATTATAAAAAATTATCCCCACTTTTGTTGTAAAATTATAATTTTACCATGTTAGATGAGGTAATTGTGAGTGAATATGCTTGAATAGATTGAGTTAAGTTTATGTTTTATTAGTGAAATAAATGTAAGGTCATAATTTAATTAGTTTTATTTATGTGTGTGGTGTGGATTAATCATAAATTAATATAAATAGAGAGGAGAGGAACAAACTTTTCTACATCTCTTTCCGCACTTATTTCTCCTTAATTTCTTCTTCTCATCTCTCTTTGTAATTTTTAGTAAATTAATAAATAAATTAGTTTTATTTTCAATTTAGTTATTTTTATGTATAATTTAATATTAATAATCATTTTTATTTCAATTATATTGGGCTAAATAATAATAAGTTAGGGTAAGGTAAAGCTCTTGATGGAAAAATATGATTTAATTAAATTTTATTTTTAATTATTTAAATTAAGTTATTTTCTAATTAATATTATTCTTATTTTATATTTAGAAATTTTGATTTGTTGTAAACAAACAAGGGAGTTTAGCACAATAAATTCTTAATATTTTAGTATAAAGTGTGGTAAAATGGTATTTTAACATATTGTAAACAAATTAAATTTTGGCACACTAAGTACTTAATTTATAACAAAATTAATGGGAAAATAATAATAATGTATACAATTAATCTTTTGAGCAATAAAGAAATATGATGCAAAGAATTTATTAAATTATGTTTTGCCACTAAGAGTAGATTTATAACTCTAACTAATTTAATTTCATACTTTTGCTCAAATTAAATTTCATATTTTTAATTTAATATAATTTTCATAAATAAATTAAAACAAAAAATAAATCTTTTCTCCGTGGATCGACCTCGAATTTCTTGATTTATATTATATCAAAATACTCTTATACTTGGGAGTTATAAAATACTTTTAAGTTGTGTCAAATATTTTGCGCTATTATCGGAGAGAGTGTTTATTTTATTTTTCTTTTCTTTTTTCCATTTTTATTCATTTTACTTTCTATAAATTTTCATTTGTCCTTTCTTAATTTTCTTTAAATACTACTCTACCCATAAAACCTTTCAAAATCATCACTGCCATCCCATATGTCTTTATTCTAAACTTTTAAAATTATTGTATTGCTATAAAATTATTAAATGGCCCTAAACAAAATTTCTCATAATAATTAACTTTGAACATATATATTTCAATTGTCTTATATATATTTGGACTCATTTTAGACAATTGGACTAAATGGACATAAACTTTTAATTTTTTACAATTTAATTTGGTATTTATTTTATTTTATTTATATGGTCAGTTCTACTACCTAAATTATTATTTAATTTTTATTTATGTAATTTTAAGTTGCCTTTTTTTGTACATTTATTTTTATTGCATATTTAATTTCTAGTTTGTTTATTTTTATTTTGGTGTACATTTATTTTACTTGCCGTTTAATTTTTAATTTTTTAATTTTTTAATTTTTATTTTTTTCATACATTACTCATTTGTTTCTATATAATCACTATAACATAATAATTATTATTGTATGAGACATTAGTCTCGAACTTCAAGTGGCAAATTAATTTGTAAATCTCTATCACCACCACAAATCATGGAAGAAATCCAAGGAGAAAATCTTTTGGGCCAAATTAATCCTCAAATTGATCAATAAGACAATCATTCTCAGCAAGATACATATGATCAAAATCAACCAAGAATTTTGAAGACTATATGAACCCAATCGGAACTAGAGTACCCTCATATATTATACTCCCTTCAGGACCATCTCGATTCAACTTTAAATTAGGTATTATCCAACTTTATCAACATTTCATAATTTAAAATCCGAGAATCCATACTTACATTTGAGAGATTTTGAGAAAGTTTGTAATACATACACAGACCAAAATTATAGAATGAATATAATTAGGTTAATTTTTTTTTCATTAAAAGATAAAGCTAAAAATTGACTACAAAACCTTAGATCTGGATCAATAAGAACTTGGAATGACATGTAAGAATAATTTTTGAAAAAAATTCTTTTCACCTCATAGAACTAATTCATTTAAAAGACAAATTACTTCTTTTACTAAAAAAAATAGAGAAATATTATTCCAATGTTTCTCCATTATTTTTTTTTAGTAAAAGAATGTTATGATAGGTTTAAAGAATTCCTTAATATATGTCTACATTATGGTTTTGAAACTTGGCGAATGGTTACTTATTTCTATAAGAGCTTAATACCCCAAAGTAAACAAGTTGTTGAAATGATGTGTAATAGTGAATTTAGAGATAAAATTTCTAAACATGCACTAGATTAACTTGATCAATTATTTGAAAACGCACAACATTGGAATACTGTTGGAACTTTTGAATTATCAAACAAACCACAACCACCTCAATCTAATGAAGGAATCTATAACCTTAGGGAAGATCATGATTGACAAGCAAAATTTGCATCCCTTCAAAAAAAATGAAGCCTTAAAACATAAAAGAGTGATAAAGTAAAATATATTCAATAAATTTTATGTAATATTTGTAGTTCTAATGACCATTTCACTCAAGATTGTCACACTCTACCTGCACTTGAAGAATGTCTCTATGATCAAGTAAATGCCATTAATACTTTTAATAAGTCAAACCCATATTCATAAACTTATAATCTTAGTTGGAAAAATCATCTAAATTTCAGTTAGAGGAATAATAATAATGGACAATCCTCACAAGCATAACCTCTACAAAATTTTTAAAACTCTCAGCCTTATGTACCATATGTTCCACCACCATGGAAAAATTTAGAAGATACAATGCATTCATTCATTAGAAAGCAAGATTTTATTAACAATCAAAATGCACAAACTTTTTCTGATTTTAAAGATACTCTTGCTAAAATTACTTTTACACTCACAATTCAAGAAAATGGTGAATTTCCAGCCCAACCACAACTAAATTATAAGATTCAACAAAATTCACCGACAGACCAAGTTAAGTTAGTTATAATTCTTCTTAGTTGTAAAGTTGTTGAAATACCTATTCTGAACCTTGTGAAAACGAACATAATGAAAATTTAAAGGGTAAAGAAGGAGTAAATAAATTTACATCTAGTGAAGAAATAACTAGTGTTCTACTTGAACCACCATTTCCACAAGAATTGAACAAACTAAATAAATCAAACCATTCTTCTGAGATTTATGAAATTTTTGAGCAAGTGAAAATTTAACAATCTTTATTGGATGCAATTAAGCAAGTATATTCATATGTCAAGTTTTTTAATGACTTGTGCATTGCCAAATAAAATTAAAGGTAAGAAAAAGAGCATTCATGATTGAACAGGTAAGTTACTATAGTAATATATTGAAATATAAATATCCTAGTTATCCTACTGTTTCTTGTATTATTAGTGATCACAAAATTGAGCATGCTTTACTAGACTTTGGTCTAGTGTCAATTTGCTTTTATATTCAGTTTATCTTCAACTTAATCTTGGTGAGTTAAAATCAACTTTAACTATAATTTTGCTTGCCGATAGATCAATTAAGGCACCAAAAGGAATAATAAAAGATATTTTAGTACAAGTTGATAAATTCATATATCCTGTAGATTTTATTATCTTAGAAATTGAGCCTAGTGTGAATAATTACAAATCAATTCCTATAATTCTAGGTTGACCATTTTTAGCAATTGCTAATGCTTTAATCAATTGTATGAATGATTTAATAAATTTGTCATTTGAAAATATGACTCTGGAATTAAATGTTTTCAACATATGCAGGCAACTTAATGAAAAAAATGAGAATAAAAATGATACAGATGAACAAAAACAATTACTTGAGTCTTGCATAGAAGAAAATATTCAAAAAGAGGATTTTTCTGAAGTTACTAATATTTGTTTGGTTAATTCAATTGAACCAATTAATCAACTTGAACTTAATACTTCTAATATAAATTCATTACTGATTTTGTACAGATTTTACAAAAATATGATGAAGATGAGCTTGGAATCATTGGAAAGACAGAACCAAAAGAATCACTTAAACTGGAATTAAAGTCGTTACCTGAAGGATTGAAGCATGCTTTTTTAAGAGAAGAAGAAACTTACCTTCCTACTCGCTTGTTAGAATGGAAGAAACAACGACATGGTAAGTTACTATATGTTTTTAAAAAGCATAGAAATGTGATTAAATGGACTTTAGATGATATTAAAGGCATTAATCCCTTAATTAGCACATATATAGTTAATTTGAAGGAAAATACTAAACCATGTTAATAACCTCAAAGAAGATTAAACCTATATATAAAAAAGGTAGTTAAAATTGAAGTACTTAAATTACTTGATGTAGAAAATATTTACCCTATCTCTGATAGTAAATGGGTAAGTCCTACCTAAGTAGTGCTTAAAAAATCTAGAATCACTACTATTAAAAATAAGAAAGACAAGTTAACTCCAACAAGAATTATATCTAGTTAGCGCATGTGCATTAATTATAAAAAATTAAAGAAAGCCACTAGAAAATATCATTTCCCCTTGTTATTTCTTGACCAAATCATAGAAAGAATAGATAGACATCCTCATTACTACTTTTTAGATGGTTACTCAGACTATTATAAAATTTCTATAGCACTTAAGAGTCAAGAAAATACCACATTTACATGTCTCTTTGGAACATTTATATTTAAAGAATGCCTTTTGGACTTTGTAATGCCCCTACAACATTTCAAATATGTATGCTAAACATTTTTTTATGACATAATTGAACATTGTTTAGAGGTCTTTACGAATGATTTAACTGTGTTTGGGAATTCTTTTGATGATTGCCTTGAAAATTTAAAAAAAAAGTTTTAAAAAGATATATTGAAAAAAAAACTTGTGATACATTGAGAAAAATGTCATTACATGGTTATTTCTGAAATTGTATTAAGTCATGCTATATCTGTTAAAGGAATTGAAGTTAACAAAGCAAAAATTTGAAGTCATATCTAAATTATTAAA
Organism: Murraya koenigii; assembly: GCA_025617385.1. Classification (NCBI taxonomy): domain Eukaryota; kingdom Viridiplantae; phylum Streptophyta; class Magnoliopsida; order Sapindales; family Rutaceae; genus Murraya; species Murraya koenigii. Next base: position 12,852,470 of record CM046813.1, on the reverse strand, counting down.
AATATATGATCCTTTTTAGGATGGGCAAGATTTTATAGGAGGTTTATAAAAACTTTATTGCTATATCTAAACCACTTTGTAACATCTTATTAAAAGATGCACCATTTGAATGGACTAATGATTGCCAAAAATCATTTGAACAAATAATTTTTCTTTTAACATTTGCATCTATTATGCAACCTCCTTATTAGTCTTTAGGACAAAGAATTTATCTTTTAACAACAAGGGATTTTGTTATTGGTGCTTTTTTAAGACAAAGAAGGAATGGTAAACCCTTTGTAATTTATTATGCAAGTAAAACTTTAGATAATGCTCAAATGAATTATTCTACAATTGAAAAAGAACTACTTACTTTTGTATTTGTATTAAATAAATTTCATTCATTTTTGTTTGGTTTTAAATCTATTGTTTTCACAGACCATGCTACTATGAGATATCTAATGACTAAACAGGATGCCAAACCATGGCTAATTCGTAAGATTCTGTTACTCTAAGAATTTGACCTCAACATCAAAGGCAAAAAGTGTACCAAAAATGTCGTTACTGATCATTTTTCAAGGCTTACATTTGAAATATATAATGACATAACACACATTAATCATTCTTTCTCGGATGAATTGTTATTTTCTATTAATTCAATGCCATGGTGTGCTAACATGGTTAATTTTTTTGTTATAGGTGGAATGCCTTTGCAATGAAACACTCGAGATAAGAAGAAATTTTTAGTTAAGGTAAAGAAATTTGATTGGGATTGACACGACTTAAAAGTGTTTCATTTACTTCTAAATACAAGAGTGTCTAGTTATAATATAACTCGGTGAGTCTGAGGTCGAACCACAGGGAATTTTAAATTTAGTAATCTATTATTAAATAAAAATTAATAGTAGAAAAATACATTACATGTCTAAAAAGTACTAAGGCTACGGGATTCACTCTCGGAATTTAAATTATGTTCATAACATTCTCTCATATTTATATTTTATATTTTATTCACTAATTAAATATTATGTCATTTAATTCTTAACTAACCAATTTTATGGATGAATATGATAATATAGTACATGATGTGCCACAACTAAATACATAATGTCAAATTATCATATAAATCCAATAAGATTTTAAGATTATTAATATGACATAAAAATATTCAGTAAATAAAAATACAAAATATTAAACAAAATAAACTTTGAACTTACTTGAGAGAGATATTAATTCCATAATTTAAATCTTTGATTTTCACCTTTTGCCCTAGCATAATAAATTAGCCACTTATATTGAAAAGAAAAATACTCATTTTATTTGACAAACTTCTAAAATATATTATAAGAAAATTTTAAGAACTTGAAACAATAGAAGAAGAAAATTTGAAAAACTCAGCTTCACCCTTTTCTTTCTTATCTTTTTCTTTCTCTCCTTTCTCTTCTCTTTTTTCTCTCTTTCTTTTCTTTTCTTTCTCTTCTCCTCTGCGCTCCCCCTTTTCTCCTCTGCGCTGCTTCTCTTTTTATAGTAAAAATGAGAGGAACTATTTATTATTTTATTATTATAATATTATATTATTATATTATTATAATTGAGAGAGAGATTGAGTGCACTCAATCTCTTTATCTTTTTTTAATATATTATATATTATTTATTTATTACAAAGCAGCTCTTTTTCTTTTCTTTTATCTCTTATTTTCAGTTCTGATCTCTCTTCATTCTCAAAATATACCTACAATAACAAAATATAACAATTAAGATAAAAATTAGCATAATAAAATATAATTTACATAAAATTACATATTAGGAACATTAAGATAAAATGTAAGTTATGTACACATTAATTAATACTTTAAGTGAGAAAATAATAATTTAAACCTTTATAAAATATACACTTTCTAGTATTAATCATACCCCCATAACCAGCTTATTGCTAGTCCCTAGCAATTAAAGCTCTATTTTAAATTAAGAATTATAAAATTTACCTGTAAGTTAATAGTTGTTCATCTATCCTCTAAACTACCAAATAAATAATTTCTCCTATTAATTCATTTTAGTTTTTTATCATTCACTCATTACCCAAGATATCATCAAACCTTCTTTTGTGCTCGAGAAATTAACACAATACTTATGGAGCTTCATTAAAAGAAAACAATATTTTTTTTTATTCTAGTGATTTATCAGAGATAATATCTTTATTAGGCAGTAGATTATTCATATAATTTAAAATATTACATCTTCAATCCATGTAGCGAGCTTCGAGCCAATGACTCCCAGACCAGTTGGCCTTAGGGCATTAGGTGTTAAAACACCCATATGGACTGAATTACTCGGATTTTAGATAAATAAGCAAACAATATATCTGCAACCCATGTATTAAGCTTTGGGCATGACTCCCAGACTAGTTGGCCTTAGGGCACTAGGTGTCAAAACACCCCAACGGACTTAATTACTCGGGTTTCAGATATAGTAAAATTAAACACATTTCTTTTTTCTTTTTCTTCTTCTTCTCCTTTTTTCTTTTTTGAAAAACATAACACATTTTCTACTACCTTATAAATTATCTCCAATAGATCAAGAGAACGAAATATTGCAAAACAAATTTAACTTACAACTCAATAGCATGTGTCATAGTGTGTGTGTGTGAAAAAAATCATTTAATAATACTTGTTTAAATAAATAACTGACAAAAAGATTTAATTAATGATTATCAAGTGAAGAATTCATAAATTTAAGTAATTCAAAGAATAAGGAACAAAAACAAATTAATATGAATTTTAAAAATCAGAAAATAATATAGACTAAACTGTTAGGATGCGTATCAAAAGTAGAAACTCTTTACACGGTCATCCTAGACAAAAAAAAAATTATTGTTTTTGGATTTTTTTATTTTAAGAAAAATAAACAAACACATATATTTACAATTTACATCAACTATCCCCACCCTCTAACCTAATCTAAACATTATTCTTAATATTTTATAATTTAAAGACATGCATGCAAAATGAGAAACAGAGAAAATAAACATAAAAGAAGAAGCAGAGAATATCATACCTGAACTTGTTGCAAAGGCTTAAAATAATTTTTTTTTGAAAAATAAATAAAAGACTCTAAGACTAAGAAGATGCGTTTCTAGAACCACTCACTCCATATTCGGCCATCTTCGACTCAAAATTTATCCAAAGTTAGTCTTTACAAAAAAAAATTAGTAAAAATATGACCAGGATTGTCACATTGCACAATTGTCAACTATTTCCTCCCCTCAACCTAAATGAGATATTGTCCTCAATGACTTAAAGGAAAGAAGTAGAGTTTATAGGACATTACATGAACACTAAAATAAACACTTTACAAATGGAGATTTAAATCCAATTTTGACTTTTTACTACTATTACTGTTATCATCTTCAATTGACCAATCCAATATCAAATTCATGGGTTCTACCTCCAGTTCGTAAGCTTGTAAAATATCAAGTAATTTATTAGTAGTAGAAGCACAAATAAAGATTTTTTTAACTGAGGGAGGAATAAGATAATTGTTAATTGCATGGTTAAGAAATGTGAACAAGCCATTATAAAAATTATTAACATTTAACAAACTGATGGGTTTCTGATGAATGTTTAAATGGGCCCAAGACGCAAATGTAATTAGTGCCTCCAGAGTTGCAAGATTACCTGGCAAAAAGATGAAAGCATCGGCATGATCTTATATTTTGGATATTCTTTCTTGCATACCTGAGACAACTAACTCTTCTCCAGTTGGTGGATCAGGTAGACATCCTAGAGGTTTAAGAGCTTTTGGGATGATTCCTAGCACTTGACTTCCTCTAGTGAAAGCTGTTTTTTAAACAAGTTTAGATAATCTACAGTCACCTCCTCCATATATTAATTGTAAGTTTCTCTCTGCTATGACACGACCAAGATCTACAATTGCCTCAACGAATTCCCTGTATTTTCCATAGCGAAACCCAGAAAGCACATAAATATTTTCGAATTGTCTACTCGAAGATGCTGCCATTGGAATCATCTTCAAAAATAATTTGTGAAAGTTTAAAATAAAAGCACGTATTTAAAGATAGAGATATTGATAAACAGTTGTAAATGGAGTAGTGTACTTATCAAATGACGTACAAACCTTTAGCTTATATTTCAAAAGTAAACAGATAAAGCAAACAGTAAAAAGAAAAAGAAAATAGTAATCACACTATTAAAAGTAATAATGCATAAAATAAAATATTATTAAAAGGAAAATGATATTTACTAGTAATTGCGACTGCGGCTCACATCTTCCTCTGGTTTTATATTCAGTAACGGCTTGAACGCCCTCTATGGATTGAAGATAGGCTTTTCATCCAATTTTCTTATAAACTGGTAAACAGGGTCTTTTTGAGTCAGATTCCTAAGACTAAACTGTGTGTTTTCTTTTTGGAATAGTTTCCAATATCTTTGAATTGAATGTTGTACATATCCACTTCGATACGTCTCAAAAGATCGTAAGATATCATCTAGCGATTCTTTACTCGTGCCATCTTTAACAAATTTAATTTTATCTTCATGAGTATTAGAAACCATTCCTAAAGATTTACAATGCGGGTTCTTGCAATTACGTCTTACACAATTACGACAATTAGAGCCAAGTTGTTTAGCTCTTCTCTTTTTAGAGTATATACTTTTTCCAAAACTAGGCATGTAAGAAATAAATGGATCAGAAAACTCACCTGCTAATCGGACCTTTGCTTCAATTAACCAACGAACGTCAGAAGGAATGCCATGGATCATTAACAAACGTAGTCGTTCACAGCGAGTTTTGTAAATTTTCCTGAGGACATTTTAAGGGAGAGTAGGAAAATGCTTATGCAGTTTTTGATGTATTTCTTCCATGTTTAGTTTTTAAGGTTTCAATTATTATGGGAAGCTGAAAATACCGACTATAGAAGTCACGGAGTACCGTTATCCGCCATTTATACGGGAAAGTAAATTAAAACACACCAAAGAAATAAATAAACTCTGAAAAACAATTCAAATGTGAAAATAAACAAAATACAATGAAAAGAAAAAAAATAAAATAATTGAAACTTACATTCGTCCTCTTATTGCATTAACTTCGAGTTCCAACTGAATGTTATAAATACCTTCCTCTATTTCCCAAAGTTGTCTTTCTAAGTCTTCAACATATGACACAAACTCTGGTGGTCGTTGATCCTATATTGGATGTAATTTACAAATTCATATCAATCCTGCTAAGTGAAATTTTACACGTAAAAGAGTTTTAGGATGTTTCAAGAGGATCTTTCTAATTGAGGTATTCATGACATATAATAAGAGAAAACACAATTGTCAAACAAACATGCTTAAGCAAGAAATATTATATTGTTAATAAATATGCGGTGTGAAACTAAAAATAATCAAATAATCAAATAATTAAATGATAAAATAATAAAATAAAAAAGAAATATATATATATATATTACTCACACATTAAAGATTTAATCAAGATTTGGTGGGTCATTCAAGTTGATTTCGGTGCCTTCTTCACGTGGTTGGAATTTCATATATGGTTTTAATCTTTGACCATTAACTTTAAAGGTGACACCGTTCCTTGGATTCTCGATTTCTATGGCCCCGTATCGATATACATATTTTACAACAAATGGGCCACTCCACCTTCACTTTAATTTCCCTAGAAACAAATGAAGACGAGAATTATATAGCAAAACTTTTTGATCAATTTCAAATATTTTTCTAAAATTTTTTTATCATGAAAAACTTTGGTTCTTGCTTTAATAATTCTTGAATTTTCATATGCATCATTTCTCAATTCTTCGAGTTCATTCAATTGCAATTTACGCACATTACCAGCATCATCAAGATTTGAATTAAAAGTTTTAACAACCCAAAATGATTTATGTTCAACCTCAACTAGTAAGTAGCAAAGCTTACCATAAACTAACCGATAAGATGACATTGCTAAAGATGTTTTAAATGTAGTGCGGTAAGCCCAAAGTACATCAGTCAGTCGACAATTCTTGCACATTTTATTTTGAGATGTAGTGTTTTTGAGATGGACCCTAACATTTGGGTTAACCGTTTTGAGATGGACCCTAACATTTGACAATTCTTGTACATTTTATAAAATTTATGTGAATCTTTAAATAATGTAGGCCAATAAAATCTACTCTACAATATTTTTGCAGCTTTTTTCTTTGAAGAGAAATGGCCACCACAAGCTTCAGAATGACAAAATTGAATGACACTACTTACCTCATTGTTCAATGCGCATCTCCGAAAATTTTGACCAAAACCGTACTTGAATAGGTATGAATCATCCTAGTAAAAACTTTTTACCTCTGTTAAGAATTTCTTCTTATCCTGGGAGTTCCAATCAGATGTCATTTTACCTGTTACGAGATAATTAACAATGTTAGAATACCAAGGCATATTGTGTATAGAAAACAATAATTCATCAAGGAAATAATCATTGATATGTGTTGTATCAATTGAAGACTCATTTGTAAGTCTTGACATGTGGTCAGCAATAACATTTTCAGCACCCTATTTATCCTTGATTGTCAAGTTGAATTCTTAGAGTAGCAAAATCCATCATATTAATCTTGGCTTGGCATCCTGTTTAGACATTAAATATCTAACAGCTGTATGATCAAAATAAACAATAGTAGATGAGCCAATTAAATATAATCGAAATGTATCCAATACAAATATTACAGCAAGTAGTTCTTTTTCAGTTGTGGTATAATTCATTTGAGAACTATTTAAAGTTCTATATGCCTAACAAATAACAAAGGGCTTACCTTCCTTTCTTTGGCCCAAAACAACTCCAACAGCATAATCGCTAGCATCACACATTAGTTCAAAAGGTAAAGTTCAATCAAGCAATTGCATTATAAGAGCTGTAGTTAAAAGATTGATTTTTTTTAAAAGTTTTCTGACAATCTTCAATCCATTCAAATGGTGTTTCTTTAATCAAGATGTTACAAAGTGGTTTAGATATAGCACTAAAGTTTTTTATAAACTTCCTATAAAAACCTGCATGTTCTAAAAAGGATCGAACTTCTCTCACTGTCTTTGGTAATGGTAATTTTAAGATGACTTCAACTTTGGCTTTATCAACTTCAATTCCATTAGAAGAAATGACATGCGCTAAAACAATTACAGAAACAGTCATGAAATGGCATTTTTCCCAATTTAAAACAAGTCCTTTTTCTTTACACATTTTCAAAACTTTTTCTACATTATCAAGATAATTATCAAAATAATTTCCAAACACAGTTAAATAATCCATAAAAACTTCTAAGTAATTTTCAACAATGTCATTAAAAATGTTTGAAATGTTGCAGGAGCATTACAAAGTCCAAAAGGCACTCTCCTAAATGCAAATGTTTCAAATGGGCATGTGAATGTGGTCGTTTCTTGGTCTTCTAAGGTTATAGGAATTTGATAATAACCTGAGTAGCCATTAAAAAAGCAATAATAAGGGTGTCCTGCTACTTTCTCAAGAATCGATCTAGAAATAGAAGGAGAAAATGGTCTTTTCTAGTGCATCATTTAATTTTCTATAATCAATGTACATGCACCAGCTAGATGGGATGCGTGTTAGGATTAGTTCACCTTTTTTATTTTTTACAATAGTTACTCCAGATTTCTTTGGTTCTACTTGTGTTGGACTTACACATGTACTATCAGAGATAGAATAGATCATTCCTACATCTAGTAGTTTAAGGACCTCAATTTTTACTACTTCTTTCATGTGAGGATTTAATCTTCTTTGTGGTTGATGGACTGTTTTAGCATTTTCCTCTAAGTATATTCTATGTGTGCAAATTAAAGGATTAATGCTCTTTATGTTTTTTAAGGTCCAACCAATAGCAGACTTATGCTTTTTTAAAACAGTGAGTAACTTACCTTCTTGGTTGCTTGTAAGTTGAGAAGAAATTACCACTTGGATAAGTTTCGTTGATCTCCGAGATACGCATACTTTAATTTTTCTATGAAAGCTTTAGTTCAAGCTTGATTGCTTCATTTGCTTTTGTCTTTTCAAGTTGTCTCATGTCTTCAAAGTCCAATTGATTGTTGCCATCTTCGGATACCTGTGTAGAATCAAGTATAGAACATATATTAAAAGTATCACATTCCAATTCTTTACTTGATTCAATGAACTAGTAAAACAAATTTCCATAGAATTTGAAAATTTCTCATGGTAAATGTGTTCTTCAATGATTGGTTCAATGAGTTCAATATCCTCAGCCTCATTTTCTTCATCTTCTTTATCATGAGGTTGTTTACACATGTTGAATACATTGAGTTTCAACTTCATATTGCCAAATGATAAATTCATCACCCATTCCTATAATTAATCAAAGCATTAGCAGTAGCTAAAAATGGTCGGCCTAATATTACAGAATTTTACTTGCATTCATCAATAATTGGTTTAGTTTCCAAGACAATAAAATCTACAGGATATATGAAATTATCAACTTGAACCAATACATCTTCAATTATCACTTTTGGTACCATGATTCACCTATCAGCAAGTAAAAAAGTAGTAGATGTAGGTTTTAACTCACCAAGATTAAGTTGTTGGTACACAAAATATGGAAGTAAATTAACACTAGCTCCAAGATCAAGTAAAGCATGTTCAATTTTATAGTTCCCAATAATATAAGAAATAGTTGGACAACCGAGATCTTTGTATTTCAAAGCATTTTAATTGAAAGAATGGAACTTACCTGTTCTGCAAGAAATGCTTTCTTTTGTATCTTATGTTTTCTTTTTACAGTATACAAATCTTTCAAAAATTTAGCATAAGATAGTACTGTTTAATGACATCTAGTAAAGGAATGTTA
>CM046813.1:12829853-12843531 GCA_025617385.1 Murraya koenigii | reverse complement strand
GCGGCGGTCGTGATCATCCACCATCGACCACGGGCGGCTGACCACGATGCTGCGGCCGCGGTCGGATGCTGCTTGCACTGGTATGCCGAGTCTGCTTGCTCCGTCGCCCGCGCTCCTCTCGCTCGGAAGTTGAGCTCGGCGGCGGCTGGCACCGGATCTTATGCAGTGCGCACTGCTTGCATCGTGGCATGGAAATGAAGTCCCATAAGTAGTCGGTGGTGGCACGACGACCGCTGGGGTCCTGCCTTGTGCGTTATCGGTGCTGAGCGATTCCATCTTCCGAGGCGGCCGCGTGCGCTTACGCAGCTCGGTTTCTGGCCACAGGCCGGATGTGGTAAAACCCGCGATTCGACTTGTCATCGAGACCACAGTTGGCTCCCGAGTGTCTTGCTTGGGACCCGCGTCACCTCCCACGCCCAGACAGCCAGCGACCGTCGTCACGCGGTGACTGCGCAGGCCGGGCCTCCCATCCTTGCTTACGCTGCCTCCTCAGGAGCCGCTTGAGAGTCCTTCCAGCCACAGGTCAGCTGCTTCCCCGGAGGTTCCTCACTGAGGTCCATTGGTTCCGGTCAGAGCCAGTGTCGCATCGTTGGCACATGCGGGTGGCGCAGGCTGTCATGTTCTCTGGGAGGGAATGGATTATGGGTGAGGCCGGTTTAAACTTGCCTTGGTTGGAAAGTGCCGGATTCGGCGGGCCAGGCGTATGGACATTATTACGTAAATTTTTATTTCTCACGGGTCTTAAGGGAATTCCCAGTTCGTTACTTGATAGCTAGGCATGTGTTGATCAAGTTATCGATGGAGGAAGACTACTTCGCGGTTTGGGTTCGCCGGACATGGTATGTGAATGGTCGGGGATGCGTATTTTCAAGTGGAGTCACGGACTTTCGTTGTTGGTGAGTCTCTATTGTTCTGTTTGGGTAAGTCTCCGTATTTACGAGTTCATTTTATTCATTCCAAGTGCGCTTTATTCTACTATTCTTTGAGGCTATTGGTACCCTCTGCGTGTTGATCACGCTACGGCTTGAGTTAATAGGCCATCGGTTGCTAGGGTCATGATTGAATATGATGTCTCGCGGCCTTTATTACAGCGTATTTGGATTGGAGAGGGTGACTACGGTTTTGGCGGGATGTTGTATTTGAGAAGGTTCATGCTTATTGTTCCACTTGTAAGCATTTGGGTCATCTGGCTGAGACTTGTTATGTTTCGAACCCAAGTCTTCGTAAGCATCGACCATCGAAGGATAATGGGCGACCTCTTGTTTACGATAAGGGTAAAATGGCGGTTTACAGCGGATGTGCGGCCGCAGGATGATTCTAATACCGATGCGTTGTTATTTCGGATAATCGGGCTCTAGGGCTGTTGCGACTAATGTTATTGCCGATCGGATGCCAATGGGGACCGACCAGTCCTTGGGCCATCTTGTGGCGAGGATGTCCGCCCGGATAATAGGAGTCGTGAGGATGGTTTCTGATCGAAGATATGTGATGTGTTGGGCGCGGAGGCGGCCTCATAGGGTTGATCTTGTTGGCGAGCACGTGAGTTTGAACACCGGAGTTACGAGATTCAGAAGAATGTCTCGATTGGCGAGGAGGGATGTCTTGGTATTTCTCGATCCGATATTGATTGTTGTTACGAGGATTACGGGGACATGGACGATGGGAGATTCTTGGTGATTCGGAGAATGTTCATACCCATTACTATGGATGCGAGAGATTAGTAGTTTGGGTGACGGAGGGTTGCTAGCTCCTCCGGGGTTTTTACGTGGTGGCGGGCCGTAAGACTCGCAAGGCTCGTCGGCGGGGTAGGAGTCGATCCCTCCCGAATGATTAATACTCTTATTTGGAACATTCGAGGGATAAGTAAGGCCCATGATCCATGCGTTCGCGGAAGTGATCTGGATGCATAGATTGGCATTGGTTTGTGTTTTGGAGCCTTTCCTAAGTGCTGAGAGACTAGAGAGCACTCGTGTCCGTATTGCGATGGATCATGGATTTTCTTCCCATTACGGGAAAATATGGGTGTTACAGTGGGCGCCTTTTTCGGTGGAGGTTACTGCAAGATATGGGCGGGTGGTTCGTTCTTGGGTTAGTCACTCTTCTTTTCCTAATCCTGTCTATGTTTCATATGTATATGCCAGTTGTGCTAAGATTGTGAGAGAGGATTTGTGGGATGGCCTTGTTTCGTTTGCTGATAGTCATGATGTTCCTTGGATGGTGGGTGGGGATTTTAACGTTGTACTGATCTCTTTACGAGATTTCGAGGGCATGCGACCTCGAGATGCCATCGATGATTTCGATGCGGCATTATTGGATTGTGGATTGGATGATGTGGGTTTCTGAGAGTCCTTTCACTGGACTAATGGGCGTGCTCAGAGCGATTGGATAGGGTTGTGTGCAATGCCCGATGGTGGGGTCATTTCTACTTTTCAAGTTTCTCATCCGAATCATGCTTGGTTCGGATCATTCTCCACTACTATTATCATGTGCTAGATTGGTCGGTGGAGGTCCTTCGGGTTTCGATTTTTACATGCTTGGCTTAAGCATCACAGGTTTATTGATGTTGTGAGGCAATCTTGGGGTGATCCGGTTGTTGGCTTTGGGATGAGGGCTTTTCAGTGAAGCTTGTGAGATTGAAGCTTTGCTTAAAAGATGGAATAAAGAGGTTTTTGGTAATGTGTTTGATAGGGTTAAGGAGGTGAGAAGGAGGTTGCTCGGAGGAGAGTCGGTATGATTTATACGGTTCGGTGACAGCCAGTGCGAGTTTCTCGAGGCTCGAGACACGATTGCGACATGCGTTACTTTGTGAGGAGATATTTTCTGACAGTTATCGAGTGTTCGTTGGGTTAGGGAGGGATCTTATACCGTTTCTTCCGTACCGTGATTCGGAAGAAGCGGCGGTTCTTTCATGTCCATCGGATCCGGGATGCATCATCTGCATGGATTCTCGAGCCTCTTGCCTTGGTTGAGTCTGCGGTTGATTATTTTCAGAGTCTATTGGCGGGAGGTCCTGAGTCGGTTTCGATTATCAGATTTTGAGTTTATCCGCTTCTACAGTCGCTGCTTGAGGATGATATGGATGCATGTAGAGGCACGATTTAGAGGAGTTACGGTGGGTGGTTTTCTATTGACCACGGCGATTGCCGGGTCACGATGGTTTTGCGATGGGTTACTACGGACTGTCTTTGGGAGGTGATTTCGAGATGACTTATTGGTTGCATGTTCACGATTATTTTCGGGGTTACTGCTATGCACAGGGGATTCAGTACTCTCTTGGTTCTTCTTCTAAGAAGGACTCTCAGGTTCTTGGGGTGATTTTCGTCGATCGGTTTGTGTAGCGTGAGCAATAAGGTTTTAACTAAATTGCTTGTTATCGGTGACACAATGCTTACCTCGTATCGTTTCTCAGTCTCGAGTGGTTTTGTACTGGCGGGAGCATTCATGATAATGTGTTATTGGTTCGGGGAGCTTGTTCCACGATCTCGATCGTCGTGCAGGGAAATAGCGTGAGTGCTTGAAGTTGGATATGACTAAGGCATATGATCGGATGTCATGGTCCTTTGTCCTTGAGATGTTCGCGGTGCTTGGGTTTCTCAAGCGATGGATTTCTTTAGTTCGAAGGCGATATATGGACCTTGGTTTTACGTGTTGGTTAATAGAATTGACCATGGATTTTTCGATCTCGGGGTGGTCTTCGCCGGGGTGATCCATTATCTCGCTTGTTTGTTCATTATTGCTGCGAATTTTTATCTAGAGGCTGGATCACTTGTATTCTTAGCATCGCTTCTTTGAGATATTGCTCATTGGTCATCTTCCTATCTCCCGTTTGAGCTTTGCGAGATGATATTGTTCTTTTTGGAATGGGAGTAAGGGTAGTCTCACGCGACTTATGGATTTTCTGCATCGTTATGAGGCTATTTACAGGCATTTGGTTAGCGAGTGACGATTTTATGTTGGGGGCTCGGTTTACGCTTGGCGTGGTGCTTATTATTCCACGCGATTCACGGGGTTCAGTGAAGCAACTCCCTTTTCTTATCTTGGTTGTCCGGTGTTTGTTGGGAGAGTCAGGTTGCCCTTTTGATGATCGATTCGGAGGGTCAGAGAGGATTTCGGTTGGGCTAATCGGTTACTCTCGTTTGGGGAAGCTAGTGCTTATTAGGCATGTCTTATCTTCATGCCCTTGCACTTATTTCATGTTATGCGACCTCAGATTGGGGTTATCCAGTGATTAGGCGGATGTTTACCGTTTCTTATGGGGTAGTTGTGGACTGGGCGGAGGATTCATTGGTGCCATTGGCGGAGGTGTGCTTTCCTCGGGAGGAGGCGGCTTGGGTTTTAGGTCATTTCGTGATCTTCTTTGAAGCTTTTGAGCTTAAGCTTTGGTGGAGATTCGGAGCGGCGATCGTTATGGGCTTCGTATATGAAGTCTAAATATTGCTGACGATGATCATCCGGAATGGTTCGTTTTCGTTACCGACACAGCCCCTGCGGGCGTCTTTGCTCTATCCAGAGATGTTCTTTGAGCCACGTATTCGTTGGTTGGTAGGTGTTGGTGCTTGTAGTTTACGGTATGTTGTTGGTGGGATCACTCCCTTTATTTTTGTCTTTGCTTACGTCCAGTGCTAGGTGTCTTCTTATTGGCGTGAGTCTTGTTTGGGATAGGGGTAAGCTTACAGTCGTCTTACCGCGTCGATGAGTTAAGCGATTGTTTTGGTTCAGATATCTCTTGGCGTGCTGATGAGACTCGGTGGGATTACGCTGCGATGGCATTTTCATTCACGGTCGGCTTGGGAGATAGTGAGGTGCGCCGAGCCACGAGATGATGTACATTACTATGATTTGGCGGCGCCGTATTCAAGTCTCGGTTATCGTTCTTTCTTTGGCGGTTATTCACGAGGTTTTCGGCCCTTGATGATGCATTGAGTCTGTGCGGATTACGTATGGTTTAGCGGTGCTTTTGTGGGCGATGTCTTGAGACTTCTCGGCACTTATTTCTTGAGTGCCCTCGGGTTAGCCAGTGTGGGAGTACTTTTATCGTTGTTTAGGGATGTGGCGGACCGACTTTCTATCGCCCGTACTTTGCTTCGCCATTGGCGAGAGATGTGCTTCTTCCGATATCATATTCGGGTTATCTTACCTTGCTTCGTTACGTGGCATGTGTGGAAGGCTCGAAATGGATACGAGGTTTGATTCTCACTCCTTTTCGGTGGATGCGGTGATTTTTGAGTGGTGTCGGACATTAGACTTGCTGGCTCTGCTCTTGGTTTCAAGCCAGTCGCGATTCGCGGGCGTGAGGATTCTCGCTTACGAATGGGCTCACAGTGATTGCTTCGCCGTGACCTATTCGAGGTTGTCGTATGGACACGTCCGCCTCTTGAATGCGGTCAGGTGATTGTTGATGGGTGTTCGAGGGTAATCACAGGTTGTCAGTGCGGGCGTTCTTGGGATCATAGGGGTATATTTTTGGCGAGGTTTGGCTCTTTTCTTGGCCATCATCCAATCCTTTATCACGGAGCTTATGGCATGTTGTGAGGGTTTGGGCTGGCGGTCCGGATGGGTTATTCATTGTGGAGGTAGAGTCGATTCGACTCATGTGGTTTCACGGATCCTTGCGAGATAGTTACGTCCGTTGGGACTATGCTTTGCCACTGCGTCGAGTTCGATCTTTGGTGTCCTCTTATTCGGTTGTGGTTCGGCATGTGTATCGTGAGGCTACGTCTGCGGTGACTTTACGGCCAATTGGGCTTGCACTCTTGTTCCGACCATCGATTCTTATCGGTCCAGTGATACGCCTGCGAGGTTTATCTAAGATTATTCATATGGATGCCCATGCGGTTCCACATATCGACGCTAGTTTTTATATTACCGTTTGTATGTTATCACTTATCGAGGAGGTTTTTGGTTCATGTCCCCTCCTTAAATATGTGTTTACTCTTTCATGATTTATATTACGGTAGGGGTCTCGCTTAACCCCCACCATTTTGGTGGTTTTAAAAAAAAAAAAAAAACATTCCTTTACTAGATGTCATTAAACGGTACTATCTTATGCTAAATTTTTGAAAGATTTGTATCATTGTAAAAAGAAAACATAAGATACAAAAGAAAGCATTTCTTGCAGAACAGGTAAGTTCCATTCTTTCAATTAATAATGCTTTGAAATACAAAGATCTCGGTTGTCCAACTATTTCTTATATTATTGGGAACTATAAAATTGAACATGCTTTACTTGATCTTGGAGCTAGTGTTAATTTACTTCCATATTTTGTGTACCAACAACTTAATCTTGGTGAGTTAAAACCTACATCTACTACTTTTTTACTTGCTGATAGGTGAATCATGGTACCAAAAGTGATAATTGAAGATGTATTGGTTCAAGTTGATAATTTCATATATCCTGTAGATTTTATTGTCTTGGAAACTAAACCAATTATTGATGAATGCAAGTAAAATTCTGTAATATTAGGTCGACCATTTTTAGCTCATCGCTAATGCTTTGATTAATTATAGGAATGGGTGATGAATTTATCATTTGGCAATATGAAGTTGAAACTCAATGTATTCAACATGTGTAAACAACCTCATGATAAAGAAGATGAAGAAAATGAGGCTGAGGATATTGAACTCATTGAACCAATCATTGAAGAACACATTTACCATGAGAAATTTTCAAATTCTATGGAAATTTATTTTGCTAGTTCATTTGAATCAAGTAAAGAATTGGAATGTGATACTTTTAATATATATTCTATACTTGATTCTACACAGGTATCCGAAGATGGCAACAATCAATTGGACTTTGAAGACATGAGACAACTTGAAAAGACAAAAGCAAATGAAGCACCGAAGCTTGAACTAAAGCTTTCAGTAGAAAAATTAAAGTATGCGTATCTCAGAGATCAACAAACTTATCCAGTGGTAATTTCTTCTCAACTTACAAGCAACCAAGAAGGTAAGTTACTCACTGTTTTAAAAAAGCATAAGTCTGCTATTGGTTGGACCTTAAAAAACATAAAGAGCATTAATCCTTTAATTTGCACACATAGAATATACTTAGAGGAAAATGCTAAAACAGTCCATCAACCACAAAGAAGATTAAATCCTCACATGAAAGAAGTAGTAAAAATTGAAGTGAAGGTGGAGTGGCCCATTTGTTGTAAAATATGTATATCGATACGGGGCCATAGAAATCGAGAATCCAAGGAACAGTGTCACCTTTAAAGTTAATGGTCAAAGATTAAAACCATATATGAAATTCCAACCACGTGAAGAAGGCAATCGAAATCAACTTGAATGACCCACCAAATCTTGATTAAATCTTTAATGTGTGACTAATATATATATATATATATATATTTCTTTTTTATTTTATTATTTTATCATTTAATTATTTGATTATTTGATTATTTTTAGTTTCACACCGCATATTTATTAACAATATAATATTTCTTGCTTAAGCATGTTTGTTTGACAATTGTGTTTTCTCTTATTATATGTCATGAATACCTCAATTAGAAAGATCCTCTTGAAACATCCTAAAACTCTTTTACGTGTAAAATTTCACTTAGCAGGATTGATATGAATTTGTAAATTACATCCAATATAGGATCAACGACCACCGAGTTTGTGTCATATGTTGAAGACTTAGAAAGACAACTTTGGGAAATAGAGGAAGGTATTTATAACATTCAATTGGAACTCGAAGTTAATGCAATAAGAGGACGAATGTAAGTTTCAATTATTTTATTTTTTTTCTTTTCATTGTATTTTGTTTATTTTCACATTTGAATTGTTTTTCAGAGTTTATTTATTTCTTTAGTGTGTTTTAATTTACTTTCCCGTATAAATGGCGGATAACGGTACTCCGTGACTTCTATAGTCGGTATTTTCAGCTTCCCATAATAATTGAAACCTTAAAAACTAAACATGGAAGAAATACATCAAAAACTGCATAAGCATTTGTCTAAAATGAGTCCAAATATATATAAGACAATTGAAATATATATGTTCAAAGTTAATTATTATGAGAAATTTTGTTTAGGGCCATTTAATAATTTTATAGCAATACAATAATTTTAAAAGTTTAGAATAAAGACATATGGGATGGCAGTGATGATTTTGAAAGGTTTTATGGGTAGAGTAGTATTTAAAGAAAATTAAGAAAGGACAAATGAAAATTTATAGAAAGTAAAATGAATAAAAATGGAAAAAAGAAAAGAAAAATAAAATAAACACTCTCTCTGATAATAGCGCAAAATATTTGACACAACTTAAAAGTATTTTATAACTCCCAAGTATAAGAGTATTTTGATATAATATAAATCAGTAAATTCGAGGTCGATCCACAGAGAAAAGATTTATTTTTTTGTTTTAATTTATTTATGAAAATTATATTAAATTAAAAATATGAAATTTAATTTGAGCAAAAGTATGAAATTAAATTAGTTAGAGTTATAAATCTACTCTTAGTGGCAAAACATAATTTAATAAATTCTTTGCATCATATTTCTTTATTGCTCAAAAGATTAATTGTATACATTATTATTATTTTCCCATTAATTTTGTTATAAATTAAGTACTTAGTTTGCCAAAATTTAATTTGTTTACAATATGTTAAAATACCATTTTACCACACTTTATACTAAAATATTAAGAATTTATTGTGCCAAACTCCCTTGTTTGTTTACAACAAATCAAAATTTCTAAATATAAAATAAGAATAATATTAATTAGAAAATAACTTAATTTAAATAATTAAAAATAAAATTTAATTAAATCATATTTTTCCATCAAGAGCTTTACCTTACCCTAACTTATTATTATTTAGCCCAATATAATTGAAATAAAAATGATTATTAATATTAAATTATACATAAAAATAACTAAATTGAAAATAAAACTAATTTATTTATTAATTTACTAAAAATTACAAAGAGAGATGAGAAGAAGAAATTAAGGAGAAATAAGTGAGGAAAGAGATGTAGAAAAGTTTGTTCCTCTCCTCTCTATTTATATTAATTTATGATTAATCCACACCACACATATAAATAAAACTAATTAAATTATGACCGTACATTTATTTCACTAATAAAACATAAACTTAACTCAATCTATTCAAGCATATTCACTCACAATTACCTCATCTAACATGGTAAAATTATAATTTTACAACAAAAGTGGGGATAATTTTTTATAATGGCTTAATTTTTCAAACCATCGATATCCATCTGTTAATTTGTTAAGAGTCTTGAATTACGTGAAATTATTGTTTTTATCTAATAAAAACACAAAAATACACAAAATCAAATATTTAAAAATATAATTAGAAATTCATAATATATTGCATGATTACAAATATAAATTATAATAAAAGCACAAAATAATATTTATATTACTTAGAAAACCTACAATTTTTAACACTAATAATTTCACTGTAAGAATTAAAGATGAGCAAAATTGATTTCTCTCTCTTTAGCTCTTTAGAGTGACTCATTTTTTGATAGAGAGGAAATTAACGTGATATCCCATATATATGGATGGAGAGATGATTAATTTTAATAAAATTATAGTTCCCCACTTTCCATCAAAGTAGGCAGTTACATTTTTCTAATTGATCAATACGATTTTAGTCCATTATTTATTTATTATTTAAGCCAAATTACGACCTATTCAATAATGTGGCACGTGGGCCACTAATAAAATATGCCAATATTCTCCCTCTTGATTCATGTGCACATTTAACTTAAAGGTTTAATAATAATAAACGTTATGTGCATAGTAAGAGCTAAATTCTTACTTGAATTGGTTAAGCCATAATATCATCATTAAGCAAAAACTATTATGGATCATACTGGTTCCACATCATTATTTCAACATAGTTCCTTGTATGCATCACAATATCAATTTTATACTTAACATGACCTGTAATATAAAAGAACATAATAAAAGTCCAACAATAATGCCTTAATTAGAGACAAATCCTACTAACAATCATATCAACATTTATGTATATAACATGAAATCAAACAAGATATAAAAGAATTAAAAACAATACTTAAATGAGCTCAAGGTGTGAAATGCATAAAGAGCCTGGAAACTCAAATATAATATCAATAATGATATTCAATAATATCCATCCTTTCAACATGTTAAATAAAAGTTTCGAGTTTAATCATTTTATTAAAGGATCCGCAATCATAAAGTTGGTGCTAATGTGCTTGATTGGCACTCTTTGTTTATGAACTTCTTTCTTTAACGGCAAAGAATTTCAATTCTATATGTTTATCACCTTTTGAATAGCTGTCATTTTTTGAAAAGAAGATTATTATGGCATTATAATAATAAATCTTCAACGGCTTGGCAATACTATCAACAATTCCAAGCCCTAAAATAATGTTCCGCAGCCATAATCCATAGACAGCGGCGTCAAAGCACTTCACAAACACAGTTGTTTTGACAGATTATTTTACACTTTTCCATAAAATGACCCTTCCAGCTATCATGAACAAGTAACCAAATTGGATTTTATAGCATCCATACAACCAATATTATCCGAATCGAGTATCCTATCGGTTTGAAATGAGTAAGCATGCGATCTTTTATTCCCTGCAAGTTCTCAATACTTTCTTTACAGCTTTCCAATTATCCAATCAATGATTACTTTAAAATCTGCTTGGCATTCCGACAGCAAAACTGATGTCTGGCCTAGTATACGTCTAAGCATACATCAAGCTTCGAATAATGAATGCACAAGGGATCTTTTCCATTTGTTTGCATAAAACTAAACTTATCCCTTTTGAATTGGAACAACACTTACAAAGTATTTTTTTCATTCTGAATCTCTCTAAAACTTTATTAATATACATTCTTTTAGACATCTTTAACAATCATTGTGCTTTATCACGGAATATTTTAATTCCAATCACATAGGTTGCCTCACCCATATTTTTTATTTCGAAGCTCTGAAAAAGAAACTTTTTAGTCTTATGGAGTAACCCAAGATCATTAACTGTAACTAAAATGTCATCAACATATAAAATCAGAAATATAATCTTGCTCCCACTGGCATTGAGATATATACACCAATCAACAATAATTTCTTTAAATCCAAAGGAAGTGACAATATCATTGAACTTAAGATACCACCGTCATGATGCTTACTTCAGTTTGTATATTAATTTCTCTAATTTACACATGAGGTGCTCCTTTCGTGCAACTGAAAAGCTTTCAGGTTGGGCCATATAAGCATATTCTCCAGATTTCCATTTAGAAAGACAATTTTCACATTTATTTGGTGTAACTTTAAATCATGACAAGCAATCAATGCTATAATAATCCTAAAAGAGTCATTCTTAGAGACTAGTGAAAAGGTCTCTTTATAGTCTACGCTATGCTTTTGAGTAAAATATTTGGCAATGAGTCTGGCCTTGTATCGTTTGGCATTGTCATTTAAATCGTGCTGGGTCTTATGGACCCATTTACACCTGATTCTTTTGCAATATTTAGACAATTCAATAAGGTCCCAAATATCATTATGATCCATTGATTTCAACTATTCTTTCACAGCGTCTAACCATTTAGTAGAATTAGCACTTTTAATAGCTTGTGAAAATGAATCTGAATCTTCATTGATTCCTAAATCATGTAAGTAAACAACATAATCATTAAAAATAGCAGATCTTCTTTGTCTTTGAGATTTTTTTAATGTTATTTCTTATGGTTCATATAGAGTACTGGGTCATATATTTGTTGACAACTTCATTATGGAGTACTGGGTCATATATTTGTTGTTCTTGAGATTTTTTATGTAACAAATATATATAACCGTAGCGTGAAAAATTGTCAATAAAGGTAATGAAATACTTTTCTCCATTAAAAGATAGAAATCATAAGGCCCAGATATATTAGTGTGTATAATATCAAGAAGATGTGTACTTCTTGCGACTCATTTCTTACTTCAGTGTTTTGTTTGTTTTCCTTTAATATAATTCACACAAATATCAAGATCAGTAAAATCCAAATTTAGAAGGATTTTATTATTTAGGGAAAAAGCCACCAACACCCCCATGTTTTGACGAAATGATCATGTAAACCCCCTTAATTTTAAGAATGTACACCCACACCCCCTTTTGAATGAAGGAAAAAATATTTGGTTAAGTATTTGTGTTTGTTAGAATCGAGAAGAAGAAAGCCAAAAGGTGGATTAAAGTGTGATGTTGAGTTGTAATTGTCCACAAGTCATTAGTCAACAAAAGGAAAAGTATCAAAATACCCTTTAACCCATCTAATCTAACGGAGAAATTAATGAAAGGGGGTGTGGGTGTACATTTTTAAAATTAAGGGAGTTTACGTGATTATTTCTTCAAAACATGGGGGTGTTGGTGGCTTTTTCCTTATTATTTATTAATCTCTTTATTCTTACTTTGGATATGTGACTCAAGCGCTTATGTCACAAGTAAGCTGAACTTTCATTCACTAAACTATGTTTAGTGCCAACATTATGATGAAAGGTTAATACAGACTCAACAAAAACATTATCAAGCTTTAATTTGCATGAACCATTAGAAAGAATTCTAGAACCAATAATATTATTATGTCTAAACAAATTGAAACAATCATTCCCAAATGTGAAAGAATATCTAACAAAATCAAATTTATATAAGTAAATTTATATAATCATTAAAAATAGCAGATCTTCTTTGTCTTTGAGATTTTTTTAATGTTATTTCTTATGGTTCATATAGAGTACTGGGTCATATATTTGTTGACAACTTCATTATGGAGTACTGGGTCATATATTTGTTGTTCTTGAGATTTTTTATGTAACAAATATATATAACCGTAGCGTGAAAAATTGTCAATAAAGGTAATGAAATACTTTTCTCCATTAAAAGATAGAAATCATAAGGCCCGGATATATTAGTGTGTATAATATCAAGAAGATGTGTACTTCTTGCGACTCATTTCTTACTTCGAGTGTTTTGTTTGTTTTCCTTTAATATAATTCACACAAATATCAAGATCAGTAAAATCCAAATTTAGAAGGATTTTATTATTTAGGAAAAAGCCACCAACACCCCCATGTTTTGATGAAATGATCATATAAACCCCTTAATTTTAAGAATGTACACCCACACCCTTTTGAATGAAGGAAAAATATTTGGTTAAGTATTTGTGTTTGTTAGAATCGAGAAGAAGAAAGCCAAAAGGTGGATTAAAGTGTGATGTTGAGTTGTAATTGTCCACAAGTCATTAGTCAACAAAAGGAAAAGTATCAAAATACCCTTTAACCCATCTAATCTAACGGAGAAATTAATGAAAGGGGGTGTGGGTGTACATTTTTAAAATTAAGGGAGTTTACGTGATTATTTCTTCAAAACATGGAGGTGTTGGTGGCTTTTCCTTATTATTTATTAATCTCTTTATTCTTACTTTGGATATGTGACTCAAGCGCTTATGTCACAAGTAAGCTGAACTTTCATTCACTAAACTATGTTTAGTGCCAACATTATGATGAAAGGTTATCTGAGACTCAACAAAAACATTATCAAGCTTTAATTTGCATGAACCATTAGAAAGAATTCTAGAACCAATAATATTATTATGTCTAAACAAATTGAAACAATCATTCCCAAATGTGAAAGAATATCTAACAAAATCAAATTTATATAAGTAAATTTAT
>CM046813.1:12729128-12829753 GCA_025617385.1 Murraya koenigii | reverse complement strand
TTACGAATAATGTCCATAGATGGCCCACCGAACGCAGAATTTTCCAACCAAGGCAAGTTTAAACGGCTCACCCATAATCTGAATTTCCTCCTAGAGAATACGACAACCGACCACCACGTGCAACGATACCGGCTCGACCGAAACTAATGGACTAGGAGAACCCGTAGCAAAGATCAAGGAAGGATTTTTAAGGCCTCGAGGAGGCAGCAAGCTAAGGATAGAGGTCGGGTCTCGCACCGTCGCAGTATGATGCCTGCTGTTCTGGGGCGGGAGGTAGATGCGTCCCAAGTTAAGACACGGGAGCCACCAGGTCCGAGATGCTTGAATTGTGGTTTTATCACATCCGCCTCGGGCTCAGAAACCGAGCTAGAAGGCCATGTCGGCCTCGGAAGCGAGGTCGCTCAGCCGGATAATCGCCGGCGGTGACCTAAGCAGGGTCGAGTGCCACCACCGACTGACCGGTGGATCATTTCAGCAACAAGACAAGCAGCCACCGTTAATCTCAGTCGCCGTCACCGAGCTCAACCGAGGAGGAGCGTGGCGATGGAGCAGCAGATCCGGCATACGTAGCAGCAGCAGATCCGATCGCGGCCGCAGCAGATCGGGTCGCTGCCCGTGGTCGACGGTGGATGATCACGACCGCCGCCCGCCGCGAGCGTGAGTGGCGCGACGGTGAGCAAGAACGGATCGTGACGCTGGGCCGCGCTGGGCTCGTGGACCGCGGCGTACCGGCGCCGGGCGTGGATCGTGGCAATCGGGCCGCGCTGGCCGGTTGCGCTGGGCGCCGGCCTACGCCGGTAACGATCGAGGAGTTGCTGCAGCAGTGAAGACTAAAGATGACCTACCGACCGAGCAGCGGTTCGGACCAATGGTAGGGAGACCGTCGGGAGTAGTTGGTTTCGCTCGCTACCTTTCAATTTTTACAACATCGCTTCCTTCCGTTGGAACATGACGTTTGGTGATACTGCGATTACTGAAGGAAATTTAAATTTGATCACTTAAACATTTAATTGTAGCATTTTTCATATCTAGGTTAATTTAGTAAAGGAATGTTAACTTTTACTTGCTTGAAGACTTCATAAATCTCCGGGTTGTGGTTTGATTGCTTTGATTTGATCAATGCTTGAGGGAATGGGGGTACAGGAGGAGAGTTGGTTATTTCTTCGTGGATTATTGGTTCGTCGGGTACTACTTTACTCTCTGAAATTGAATCCTTACCAATTTCACGAAGATCAATCTAGTACTATCTATATGAGGATGTTGTTGACTTTTGGGAAGGAAACTTACCTTTTTCATGAATGGTAAGTGCTAAGGTAAGTTTTGAAATGGTTTTTGTCAAGTTGGTCAATGTTTGCATAGTTTGATTATTAATTGACTCTTGTTTTTCAATAAATGAATACAATATGTCTTCAAGAGTTTTTCTGGGTGGTGGGACATAAGGTGGGTAACTCAAGAGGATTTTAAAAATTCTAGCGTGGTGGAGGTGGTTGTGCATGATTTTCATTCCTCCAACTGAAATTTAGATTGTTTCTCTAACTAATGTTGTATGTCTGTGAATATGAATTGGGATTCGGCCTTTTGAAATTGTTTATGACATTCGCTTGTTCATGCAAACCTTCTTTCAGATCTGGTGAGGTTGGACAGTTCTGCGTCAAATGGTCTGAAGAACTACAAATATGACATGAAGCATCTTGAACAGATTTAACATGATCATTCTTTTTTTACTTTAATGCTTCAACCTTTCTAGCTAAGGATGCAATTTTGGCGTCAGGTCATGGTCTTCCCTAAGGTTGTACATAGGGGTGGGCAAATTCGGTTTCGAGTCGGGTTCAGGTCGACTCGATCGGATTTCGGATAAATCAAGTTGGGAGAAACTCAACCCGAACATATAATCAGACCAGATCAGATCGGGTATTTCATGTTTGTGAGTGTTTTTTCCACTGAAATTTTCAGATCGAATCGGGTTTGATCCGATCCGATCCAATCCGATCGAGTTGAGAAAATTTAACCCATCGTGTTAAAAGCTTTATTCGAATTTTTTGGATCGGATCAGGTCGGATCAATTCGGGTCGGGTCAAATGCCCACCCCTAGTTGTACATGCCACCACCAGTTGGTGATGGTTGAGGTTTACTAAATGACTTATTAGAATAAACAGTATCTCAGTGTTGTGCATTTTCAGTTAATTAGTCAAGATAATCTAATGCATCATCAGGATTTTTATCTCTAAACTCACCATTACACATCATTTCAACAATCTATCTACTTTGGGATGTTAGTTCCTCATAGAAATATGACACTAACCTCCATGCTTCAAAACTATGGTGTGGGTGATTTGTCTTTTGAAAGAATTTGTTCTATGGGGTGGAAAATTTTTTAAAAAATTGTTCTTGCATGTTGTTCCATGTTCTTATTGATTCGGATCTGAGGTTTTGTAGCCAAGTTTTAGCTTTATCTTTTAGTGAAAAAGGAAAAAGCTTTAATCGAATTATATTCATACTATAATTTTGGTCGTTGTATGTATTACAAACTTCCTCAAAATCTCTTAAATGCAAGTACAGATTCTCAAATTCTAAATCATGAAATGTTGGTAAAAGTTTAAAATTGAATTGAGATGCTTCAGGAGAAAATACTATACACGAAGGTGCTCCAGTTTTTGTTGGATTCATGTAATCTCTCAAAGTTCGTGATTGATTTTGATCGTGTTCATATTGCTGAGAATGATTGTCTCCTTAATCAATTTGTGGATTAAACTGGTTCAAAATATTTTCACCATGTATTTCTTCCATGATTGGTGGTGGTGATTGAGATATTCGAATTAACCTGCCATTTGAAATTGGAGACCAACGTCTCATACAATGATGATGTTGTGTGTGTGCGAAATTATTTAATGCACAAGCAGATGAAGAAAAAAATAAATAAAATTACAATTGAGAAAACTAAAAATAAACAAACTGAAAATTAAATGTGCAACAAATATAAATGTACAAAAGATAAAATTATAAAATTAAATAACAAAGTAAGCGGTTAAACCAGCCTTATAAAATGATAAAACATAAAAATAAATGCGGAATAAAAATTACATAATTTATTATACAATAAAATTAAATAACTAAAAAAAATAAATAACTGAAAATTAAATAACAAAAAATGAATAACTAAAATTAAATAACAATAAAGGCGGTTGAACCAGCCATAAAAATAAATGTGGAAATTAAATTGCAGAAATTTAAAAGTTCAAATGTAAGTCCATGTTCATGTCCATTCAGTCCAAATATCCAAATCGAGTCCAAAAGTACAAGGAATGTCAAGTCATAAGTCATAAGTCTAAGTTTAATTCAGTTCATAGTATTTTTTTGTTAAAATAAAAATTTAATATATTTTATAATATTTTTGTAATTTTAAGAGAAAGAAGGGGTTTAATTAAAATTTTACAATAAAAATAAAAGATAAAATGACGGAAAGTGATGACAGAATTTAATATATATATATATATATATATATATATATATATATATATATATATATATATATAT
Organism: Murraya koenigii; assembly: GCA_025617385.1. Lineage (NCBI taxonomy): Eukaryota > Viridiplantae > Streptophyta > Magnoliopsida > Sapindales > Rutaceae > Murraya > Murraya koenigii. The sequence continues at coordinate 12,826,219 of CM046813.1, read as the reverse complement.
ATATATATATATATATATAATAAATGACACTAAATTTATTAAATTTCTACGGCAATGGCGCCAAAAACTTGACACGACTTAAAAATGTTTGATTTACTCTCAAGTATAAGAGTGTCTAGTTATAATATAACCCGATAAGTCTGAGGTCGAACCACAGGGAATTTTAAATTTAGTAGTCTATTATTAAATAAAAATTAATAGTAAAAAATAAATTACTTATCTAAAAAGTACTAAGGATACGAGATTCACTCTTGAAATTTAAATTATGTTCATAATATTCTTTCATATTTATATTTTATATTTTATTTACTAATTAAATATTATATCATTTAATTCTTAACTAACCAATTTTATGAATGACTATGAGAATGGAGTACATGATGTGCCACAACTAAATTGGAATGTCGACATAATGTCAAAATATCATATAAATCCAACAAGATTTTAAGTTCATTAATATAACATAAAAATATTAAATATTAAATAAAATAAACTTTAAACTTACTTTAGAGAGATATTAATTCCATAATTTAAATCCTTAAGTTTTACCCTTTACCCTAACTTAATAAATTAGCCACTCATATTAAAAAGAAAAACACTGATTTTACTTGACAAACTTCTAAAATATCTTACAAGAATATTTTAAGAACTAAAAACAATAGAAGAAGAAAATTTAAAAGACTCAGCTTAACCTTCTCTCTTTTCTCTTCTCTTTTCCTCTCTTTCTTTTCTTTTCTTTCTCTTCTCTTCCGTGCTCCCCCTTTTCTCCTCTACGCTGCTTCTCTTTTTATAGTAAAAATGAAAGTAACTATTTATTATTTTATTATTATAATATTATATATTATATATAATTGAGAGAGAGATTGAGTGCACTCAATCTCATTATATTTTTTTTTAATATAATATATATTATTTATTTATTACAAAGCAGCTCTTTTTTTTTTATCTCTCATTTTCAGTTCTGATCCTCTTCATTCTCAAAATATACCTACAATAACAAAATATAATAATTAAGATAAAAATTAACATACTAAAATATAATTTACATAAAATTATATACGAGGAACATTAAGATAAAATGTAAGTTATGTACACATTAATTAATACTTTAAGTGAAAAAATAATAATTTAAACTTTTATAAAATATACACTTTCTAGTACTAATTAGGGATGATCTTTATTTGTTCAAATATTGCCCTGATCAAATTTTTCGACGTTGTATTTCTAACAACGAGGTAAGTAGTATCATTAAATTTTATTATTCTGAAGCATATGGTGGACATTTTTCTTCAAGAAAAACTACCGCTAAAATTTTACAATATGGATTTTATTAGCCCACTATATTTAAAGACACATATAAATTTTATAAAACTTGTGAAAACTGCCAAAAATTAGGATAAATTACTAAAAGAAACATGATACCTTTAAATCTTATATTTGAGATAGAAATATTTGATTGTTGGGGGATTGATTTTATAGGTATTTTTCCATCATTATTTAGATATGTATATATTTTGGTTACTGTTGATTATGTCTCAAAATAGATTGAAGCAATTCTTTGTCAGCACAATGATCACAAAATTGTGATTAAATTTTTGAAATAAAATCTTTTAAGTCGATTTGGAATTCATCGAGCCATTATAAATGATGGGGATAAATATTTTTTTAATAAACCTTTTGAGTCTTTAATGAAAAAATATAGAATTGCATATAAAGTTGGTATCTTTTATCATCCTCAAATAACTGGTCAAGTTGAATTAGCAAATAGACAAATAAAAAAGAATGTAGAAAAGATGGTTAACCCAAATAAAAAATATTGGTCTCTTAGACTTATTAATGCACTTTGGGCCTACCGCGCTGCATTTAAGACATCTTTAGGAATGTCTTCTTATCGTCTAATTTATTGAAAACTTTATCACTTACCAGTCGAACTTAAGCATAAAGCATTTTGGGCTATTAAAACTTGTAATGCGAACATTGATGATGCTTATAAATTACGTAAGTTATAATTGAATGAACTTGAGGAATTACGTAATGACACATATGAAAATTCTAGAATTATAAAGGCAAAAGCCAAAGCTTTTCATGATAAGAGAATTTTTTGAAAAACATTTAAAATTAGTCAAAAAGTTTTGCTTTATAATTCTCGTCTTCATTTATTTCCAGGAAAGTTAAAGTAAAGGTGGAGTGGCACATTTATTGGAAAACGTGTATATTCATATGAGAATGTAAAAATCAAGAATTCAAAAAGTGGTGTCATATTTAAAGTTAATGGTCAGAGATTAAAATCATATTTAGAATACTAACCACGTGAAGAAAACACCAAAAACAACTTGAGTGACTCACCAAATATTGATTAAATCTTTAATGTGTGACTTATATTTTTTATTATTTTGTTATTGTTTTGAGTGTTTTATTATTATTATTATTATTATTAACTCAGACAACACATCTGTTAAGCATTATAGTATTTTTATTTGGAAATTGTGTTTTCTCTCATCATTTTTATTTTATATCATGAGTATTTTAATTAGAAAAATCCCCTCAAACCATCTTCGAACTCTTTTACATGTGAAATTTCACTTAACAAATTTGATCCAAAGTTGTATTTCATATCCAATTTGGTAACGACAACCACTAAAGTTTGTGTCATATGTTAAAGATCTTAAAAGATAACTTTAAGAAATAGAAGGTGATATTTACAGTACCCAATCGGAACTTGAGGTTAAAGTAATAAGAGGACGGATATAAGTTCAATTTTATTTTTATTTAGTGTGTCTTATTTTTGTTATTGTATTTACTTTCACGTTTGTTTTGATTTTACAGATTTAATTCTTTTTATTTTTATTATTTTGATTTTTTTCTTGTATAAATGGCGAATAACGACACTCCATGACTTTTTAGGTCGGTATTTTTAGTCTCACATAATTACTGAAAACTTAAAATCCAAATATGGAAGAAAAACAATAAAAACTGTATAAACATTTTCTATCTCTCCCTCAAAATGCTTTTAGGAAAATTTACAAAACATGTTGCGAACGATTACGATTGTTAACGATCCATGGCATTCCTTTTGACATTCATTGGTTAATTGAAGTAAAGGTCTAATTAGCAAGTGAGTTTTCTAATCCATTTATTTCATATATGTCTGGTATTGGTAAAAACACATACGCTAAAAAGTGAAGAGCTAAACAACTTCGCTCTAAATGTCATAGTAGTGTAATACTTAATTGTAAGAGCCCACATTGTAAGTATTTAGGAATGATTTCTGATGCTCGTGAAGATAAAATTAAATTCGTTAAAGATGGCATAAGTAAAGAATCATTAGATGATATCTAATACGACTTAAAAGTGTTTTATAACTCCTAAGTATAACAGTATCATGTTATAATATAATTTCGTAAGTCCGTGGTCGATCTACAGAGGGAATATTTAATTCGTTGTTTTTAATTTTATCTAATAAAATAAAGTAAATTAAAAATATGGAACTTAATTTGAGTAAAAATATGAAATTAAATTAGTTAGGGTTATAGATCTACTATTGGTAGTAAAACATAATTTAATAAATTTTATCACATTTCTTTATTTTTCAAAAGATTAATTGTATAAATTATTATTATTTTTTCATTAATTTTATTATGAATTAAGTACTTAGTGTGCTAAAATTTAATTTATCTACAATAAGTCAAAATACTATTTTACCATACTTTATGCTAATATATTAAGAATTTATTATGTCAAACACCCTTGTTTGTCTACAGTAAATCAAAATTTCTAAATATAAAATATGGATAATATTAATTAAAAAAATAGCTTAATTTATATGATTAAAAATAGAATTTAATTAAATCATATTTTCCCATTAAGAACTTCACCTTACCCAAACTTATTATTACTTAGCCTAACATAATTAAAATAAAAATGATTATTAATATTAAATTATCCATAAAAATAGAAATAACTAAAACTGAAAATAAAACTAAAAACTAATTTATTTATTAATTTATTAAAAATTTCAAAGAGAGATGAGACAAAGAAAATGGGGAGAAAGAAGTAAAGAAAGAGATGTAAAGAGGTTCCCTCTCCTCTCTATTTATACTAATTTATAATTAATCCACACCACACACATAAACAAAGTTAATTAAATCATGATCTTACATTTGTCCCACTAACAAAACATAAACCTAACACAATTTATTCAAGGTACAGAATCACATTTGACACGTAAGGAAGCTACAACCCAACTATGAAGTACATCATGAGATGTTACAATAATATGTAAATGAGATGTTACAACCCAACTAGTACATAAAGCTGGTGGAGACACGCTTGTCTTAATTGCTCTAGGTTTGATGATAACCCAGTAGCACATCGAACTCTACCTCGCCGACATCAAATTCAATGGTCTGTCAAAGCACCTCCCTATTAAGGCAGAAGCTGCGGGTTCGAACCCCATCAATCCTGACCTAGGCTAAGATTTCATGAATCGATCAATTTTGCTCTCCATTTTTTGTGAAGATTACATCTACGCAACAACTTTATTGCCTTACGGTGCTACAACAGATGCCTCATTTGTTCCTTTACGCTTAAGAGAAGATCTAGAAGACTTCCTGCCAAACTTTCTGTGCTAATCCGCATTGCTTTCAAGCTTTAGGAGAAATTTCTAATGGAACGAGCCTTAGTTTGGTTCTGGTGCTCAAGCGCCCCCATCACACCATAAGCAAACATTGGTGATTCTAAAGACCAAAATCAAACATGCCGGCCTCAAGTATATCTACTCACAATTACCTCACCTAACATGGTAGAAACTTATAATTTCACAATTACTGCACTTAATATGGTAAAAAATTATAATTTTACAATAAAATTCGGGATCCTCTTCGATAATTGCTTAATTGTTTAGACCACTGGTATCCACCCGTTAATTTGATAGGAGCCTCGAATTGCTTGAAATTATTATTTTTACCTAATAAACAAACAAAAATACACAAAATCAAATATTTAAAAAAATAGTTAGAAATTTATAATATATTACATAATTACAAATATAAATTATAATAAAAATACAAAATAACATTTATATTACTTAGAAAACCTATAATTTTTAATACTAATCATACCCTCCAACTAGCTTGTTGTTAGTTACGAGCAATTAAAGCACTATATTAAATTAAGATTTATGAAATTCACATGTAAGTAGATAATTATTCACCTAGTCTCTAAACTACCAAATAAATAAATTCTCCCAAAATTAATTTATTTTAGCTTTTTTTCATTCATTCATTATCACCAAAACTTCTTTTGTGTTCAAGAAATTAACATAATGCTATGAGATTTCATTAAAAAATAATAATAATAATTTTGTTTCAGTGATTTATTAGAAAAAATATTTTATTAGGTATAGATTATTTACACAATTTAAAATATTATATCTTCAATCTATGTATCGAACTTTGGGTCAATGATTCCTAAACCAATTAGCCTTAGGGCACCAAGTTTTGAGATACCCCTATGGACTTAATTACTCAGATTTTCAGATAAATAAACAAATATTATATTACAACCTATGTAATAAGCTTCAAGCCAATGACTACCAAACTAGTTGGTCTTAGGACATTAATTGTTAAAACACCCCTACATACTTAATTACTCAGATTTCAGATATAGCATAATTAAACATATTTATTTCTTTATCTTCTTTTTTTCTTTTTTTCTTTTTGATTTTCTTTTTAGAATATATATACTTTCCACTATCTTGGATATTTTTTCTGATAAATCAAAAGAACCAAATATTAGAAAAAAAATTTAACTTACAACCCACTAACATGTGTCATAGTGTGTGTATGTGAGAGAGAGAAGAATGATTTAATAATACCTGTATAAATGAATAAATGACAAAAAAGGTTTCATGAATGATTAACAAAAGAGAATTCACAAATTTGACTAATTCAAAGAAAAATGAACAAAAATAACTTATTATGAATTTCAAAACCATAATATAATATAACATATGCATCTTAAAAGTAGTAACTCTTTACACAGCCACTCTAGATAATAAACTAAATTTGTTGTTTTTTGAATTTTTTTTCTAAAAAAGAAGCAAATACATATATTTACAATTTATATCAACTATCTCCATCCTCCAACCTAATTTAAACATTATTTTTAACATTCCATAATTTAAAAATATGCATGCAAAAATACAAAAAAGATAAGGAAATACAAATATAAAAGACGAAGTAAAAAATATCATACTTGAATTACTATCAGAAGCTTAAAAGAATATGACAAATTTTTTTTTTTAATGCTGTGGCTCAGAAAATGCATTTCTAGAGCCACTACATTCCATATTTAGCCATTTTCGACTCAAAACTTATCTAAAGTCAATCTTTATAACATAAATTAGTAAAAATATCACCATGATTGACACATTCCATAACTGTCAACTATTCCTTTCCCCCAACCTGAATGAAACGTTGTCTTCAATATCTTAAAGTAAAAAGGTAGAATTTACAATACATTACACGACCATTATAATATTTGAAAATAGAAAGTTAAATCTAAGTTGCACATTCATTAATTTATCGGGGGCCTCAAATTGTTTAAAATTATTATTTTTATCTAATAAACACACAAAATCAAATATTTAAAAATATAGTCAGAAATTCATAATATATTACATAATTACAAATATAAATTATAATAAAAGTATAAAATAACATTTATATTACTTAGAAAACCTACAATTTTTAACACTAATCAATATTTTGCGATCTCTTGAGGCTCGTCGATGTGGATATGTACAACGTGCAATTTACCAATATTGGACGTTATTCTAAAAAGAAAGTATACATTTTTGTCTTGGAAATCAGACTCAAAAAGACCTTGTTTGTCAGTTTATAAGAAAACTGAATAGGAAGCCTATCCTCACCCATAGAGAGTGTTCAAGTCGTTACTAGACGTAAAACTAAAGAAAGATATGAGTCACAATTACAACTACCAGTAAATATCATTTTTCTTTTAATAATCTTTTATTTAATGCATTATTGCTTTTAATTGTGTGAATTTATATCTAATTACTATTTACTTTTTTTTATTGTTTTCTATTCAATAATGAGGCAAAGCTTCACTCATCATTTGATAATAACACTACTCTTTTTACAGCTGTATATCACTATGATGGTCTTTAAATACATACTTCTTTTTCAAACCCTCATAAATTATTTTTGAAGAATATTTCAATGACAATATTTTCGAGTAAGACAATTCAAAAATATTTATGTGATTTCTGAGTTTTATTATGGAAAGTACAAGAAGTTTATTGAGGCAGCTATTAATCTTGGTCATGTTATAGCACAGAGAAAATTGCACCTAGTTTATGGAGGAGGTGACTGAGGATTATCAAAGCTTATCTCAGAAGCTGTTTTCATTAAAGGAAGCCAAGTATTAGGCATCATCCCAAAAGCCTTAATATCTCTAGGATGCATATCTGACCCACTAACTGAAGAGGAACTAATCGTCTCAGGTATGCAAGAAAGATTATCAGAAATGCTAAATCGTGTTGATGATTTTATCTTTTTGCTAGAAGATCTTGCAACTCTGAAGACACTAATTACGTATGTTAGCGGGTTGTAAGTTAATTTTTTTTTCAATATTTGGTTCTATTGGTTTATAAAAATATATATATATATATATATATCCAAGGTAATGAAAAGTATATATATTTAGAAAAAAAATAAAAAATAAAAATAAATGTGTTTAATTATGCTATATCTGAAACCTGAGTAATTAAGTCCGTATGGGTGTTTTAACACTTAATGCTCTCAGGCCAACTAGTCTGCAAGTCATTGGCCTAAAGCTCGCTACATAGGTTATAGATATACTGTTTGCTTATTTATCTGAAAATCTAAGTAATTAAGTCTGTTACGGTATTTCAAAATCTAGTACCCTAAAGCCAACTAGTTTGGGAATCATTGACCCAAAGCTCACTACATAGATTGAATATGTAATATTTTAAATTGTGTGATTAATCTACTGCCTGATAAAATATTTTCTTTAATAAATCATTGAAATAAAATTATTATTCTCTTTTAATGAAGCCTCATAGTATTGTGTTAATTTCTTAAGCCAAAAAAAAAGGTTTTGTGATATCATAGATAATGAGTAAATTATTATAAATAGAGAGGAAGTGGAACAAACCTCTCTACACTTCTTTCTTTACTTCTTTCTCCCTAATTTCTTATTCTCGTCTCTCTTTGTAATTTTTAGTAAATTAATAAATAAATTATTTTTATTTTCAATTTTAGTAATTTTTCCTTTTATATATAATTTAATATTAATAATCATTTTTATTTCAATTATTCTAGTATAAATAATAATAAATTAGAGTAAGATGAAGCTCTTAGTGGGAAAATATGATTTACTTACTATTTTTAATTATATAATTTAAGTTATTTTCTAATTAATATTTTTCATATTTTATATTTGAAAATTTTGATTTGTTGTAGACAAATAAGGGTGTTTCGCACAATAAATTATTAATATCTTAGTATAAGTGTAGTAAATTAGTATTTTCACTTATTATAGATAAATTAAATTTTGGCACACTAAGTACTTAATTCATAATAAAATTAATGAGAAAATAATAATAATTTATACAATTAACCTTTTGAGTAATAAAGAAATATGATAAAAAGAATTTATTAAATTACTTTTTATCACTAATAGTGGATCTATAACCCTAACTAATTTAATTTCATATTTTTACTCAAACTAAGTTTCGCATTTTTAATTTAATTTAATTTTCTTAGATAAATTAAAATCAACAAATTAAATGTTTCCTCTGTAGATCGACCTCGGACTTACCAATCTATAATATAACAATACACTCTTATACTTGAAAATTATAAAATACTTTTAAATCATATCATGAAACTTAATCACAAAAATTACTATGAATCAAGGTATGTCTTTTCTCAATTATGGTAATGTGAAAATCATGATATTCTATGAATGTAGGGATTAAAGTTCATGTAAATTAGAGCTTATTTATTTTATGAGATTTTGTAAAAAATTTCCAACACTTTTAACTTGCAAGCTGATTAATTTGTGGTTCAAGAGTGTTGGGCAGTGAGTGATACACAATCATTGGTTTCTTGTACCACAGGTATCAATTATGTTATCCACTCGGCCCGTGGCCGAGTGGTAGAACAACGTTGTTCAATCCCCTATAAAAGCATTATGAGATGATTTAATTCATTCTTCAGTTGTTATACATTTGGGTGAAGGTAGTCTTCTCTTTCACTAAATGTGAGTCTACCTTCACCTAAATATGAGTGAAGTAGACGACTCTCGAATATTAATAAGGGTTAAAGTCTGGATAGTACATCATAAAAATCAATGTACATCATAAAAATCAATGTATACTAATCCCAATAATATTGAATTTTTAAATATCTATTAAAATCTCATATAATATAAGTAATCTTCAACAATAGTCTCATATAATAATAATAAAAAAAAGGTATCCATTATGTTGCTAAACTTCAATTTCTATATCATAGATAGCCATCTACATTGAAAACAATATTGCTACAATTATATAAATAGGTGGGATATTAATAAGTTGTTTATTTTTATGTTCCTTTATATTGCCATTTTACATATTTCATTGACCAAAATCTGTTTGGGGAAAGCAAAAGAAAATAAAATCTGTATTGAATTTTACATACAACTGCCAATAATGGTGGCCTAATTGAATTAATAATTGTACTCGGGAGTTGTTTTTAGTTGCACCGATTATTAATTTTAGGTTCAACGTTTGGTGCCACTATTTAATTTCTCTTGTGAATTTGCATAAGTTTGGTGTTGTTTTGGTACCAGCTCGAACACGTTCTGCTATTAGTGCTGTAATATTTGAAAATTAATTCGATCTCCAATGTCAGGCTGCTGTGTTTTTTTTCCACGATGTTGTTAGAATATTAGTTTAAGCTGTTTCCTACTTTTCGCATCAGTTAATAAATGTAATATGTTTGTTATGGAGTTTAATTTAATGTTGAGTTAATTTTTTTCTCATCTTTTAAAAATATATAATTAATAATGATTAGATATAAAAAATTGAGTTCAAATCATATCAGCAATGAATTCAAATTTAAAATATGATTATTTGAAACATATAGTGACATCTCAAAATTTTTTATTATTAATCTCCAATTATTCTTGTATTATGCGTAATATATAAAAAATTCGATGTACAAAATATAAAAGGGTGATGAGCGTGGCCAAGGATTTGAGTTTTTAACGAAAAATAAGAGAGATTGTGCATAACAGTGGCTCTAGTCCTTGTACAACTTGGAAAAAAAGAAGTTAGCAATAAATGCATATACTTAAACTTTATTTAAGACAAGTTGTGGTTCTCTTGCACTAGATTTATTAATAATTTGACCCAAAATCTTGAACATCTTGACATTTTAATCCAAGTTTTACATTGCATTTTTTTATACTTTTACATCTAATATATTTACCTCTACGATGTTTGACGGTTTGACCTCTTAAATTTTAAACAATAATGCTATATATCCTAAATTTTTTTATCCCAAATAACTATCTCATATCATGTGGTATTCATCAATTAGTTGATAAAATTAAAGTAAATTAATTATAACATCTTACCAACCAATTGATAAATGTCACATCATTTAGAATAGTTATTTAAGATAAAAATTTATGATATATAGCATTACTCAATTTTAATTCCAGCTCCACCTCAAGACCCAGTTATGGGAAGAACAATTAATAAGCTACATTGATAAATCATGAATTCAATGGTACTAATGTTGTGTGCTTGTGTTTATTAACCAGCAATAATAATTAAAATGAAGGAAATGAAATTAATAAGTTGTTTACATATCGAATTAAAGTTTTGAATCAAAATGAGAAAAGTATGGAGCCCACATATTCTTGAGAATTCTTATTCTTAAGGAAGGTTGGAAATCATAACTTCATTTTTAAGAATAACTTTTTTACCTTCAAATAAATTTTCTAATAGCCATTGTATCCTTAATTTAAATAATAATTAAAAATAAAAATAATTAAATTAAATTAATAATAATAATAAAATTAATACACTATAAATACAATAAAAATTTTAATAAATAATTAAATTAAATTAAATTTTAAATAATAATAATAATGTTGATGATGATAATGAAATTAATAAACTATTATTCTTATTATTATTATTATTATTATTATTTATTTACAATGTTATTATTATTATTATTATTACCAAAGGAAAATAATTAACAAATGTCATTTTAATAAATTATAATAGTTCATTATGATTTTAAGATAAAGTAAATATATCAATGAAAATGAATCTCATTCTAATTATGATTCATATAACTCAAGTAAATAATTTATTTTGATTCTTAATTCTAATTCTGATTTCAACACATTCTAATTACTGAGTAGTAAATAAATTACAATTGGTTTAGATAAGACTTCATAAGAAATAATTAAACACTATGCTAAATATAATTTATGCTATCCTACTATCCTAGTAACAATTATCGTACTTGTAGAGTTTAATTAAGGACTACTTTTAGCTATTAATTTGTCAAGAGACAAAGGGATTAATTAATTCGTCAACAAAACTTATTAAATATTATTAATTTATGGTATAAGCAGTTTTATTTCGACCTCAATGAGTATTCTGAACCACAAAGGACTATGCATACGTATAGTCTTTAATAGTAACGTCAAGTCTTAGCAATCAAATTTAGACTTTTTGGTCAAGCAGTTTATCAAATATCAAAGCAAAAGTCTCAGAATTTTCATCTGTTGTAATAGCTATCGATTTTAATTTTTAGTTAATTTGTCCTTTTCAAGCTCTCGTGTCAATCTTTTAAATCAATTTTTTTTCAGCTCATCTATTTCTTTTAGGCTTTTGTTTGAATTTTTTGAATCCATGCTTCACACGAGAAATTATATTGAGACGTATTTGATTTTAATGTTGTGACTTGACCCACCAAATTAAGCTTGCAAACAAATCTTTAATATCCCAATTAGATCCTTGCAAATCAACCTAAATTTTGGATCAAGCAATTGATCTAGTATGGATCCAATAGGTAGCAGTCACGACGTGCTTCAGACGATACTGCCATGTACTAGGTTTCATTAATTTAGTAGAAATTTAGTTCCTCCATAACTTAACTTGAATTAAGTAAAAGCTTGAAAAATAACGAGTTTGGATCCAAATTAGTGCAACGTAGATAAATTCTTGTCCGAATAAACAGTACCCAATAGTCTTTAGGATTCTCCAAAAGTCAACAAAGTTTAACAATTTTTTATGGAGAGTTAACAGATACGTATAATATCTATTTGGTTATTGGTCCGAGTCTTTTATTTATTTTTAATCAATTTTTTAGCTTTTCTTTTTTTGTAGTTTCTTGTCTAAATTTCTTGAATTCACATTATACATAAAAGAATTACGTTCAAATGTATTTAATTTTAATTTTGGAAACTACAGCTATGCCCTAATATTATTTTTTAAATCTTCTTGCAAAGCAAATACATTGAAAAAATGTGTATGAACATTTTAACTTTTGATTGAAAGATACTTATGATATAAAAATATTTAAAAAGAGAGTAATAATTTTAACACACCTGAGATTTTTCATGTATTCTTCCTCAAACTTATCTAAATTTAAGCAAAATTCAAATTTATTTAGACTTTGAGATTAGAAAAAGACAAGAAAAATCTACATAATCTAATATTAGTTTTTCATACTAGATGAGTCCAAAATGTTCTAAATAGTATATTTAGTTCAACTAAAAACTAGAAAGATCCCATCAATATTTCACAAGAAAAAAAAAACTGAATGAAATATCCCATTAATTAATAAATTATGTAGGTAATAAAATTCATGGCCCAAAATAATTTGGTGGGCACTACCTCATGGCTGATGTCACAACATAATGACTGTTCTTTTCATTCTTTCACTGAATTAAAATGTTTCTCAAATAGCCCAAAAAAAAAAAAAAAAGAAATTTGCTCTTGAGAGAGGAGAACGTCACCATTGACACCCAGTCATTTTCTTAATCAACTAGCTCTATTTCCTTCTCTTCTCTTTCTTGTTTTCGCATATTGATTGATTGCCACATCGATTGATTGGCGCGGAGTTTGGTATAAAAGATATTTTATGGACATATGCAAAAATAAAAAGAATTGCGTTATGAAAGAGGGCATCACTGAAACAATATAATTAATTATTATATGTGTAATATATATAATTAAATTTAATATAACTGTTAATTATATGTTAATTTTTTAAAATATATGAACACATAACATAATATTATTTGTTTTATTATATAATTGATATGATGTTTTGATGTATTTTAGAATTTTCTTAATTTAGACACTGTCAAATAATAAAGAAATGAGTATGGATATTTTTATTCCACTATTTTTATAAGCCCATCACACCTCCATAAAATAATTACAATAAGTTCACAATATTTTATAAAATTTTAAATTAATAATAAGTTTCAACAACTATTTAATTAAATCATTCTTATAATATTTTTCTTTTCTGACTTAGACTTTTAACAATTTTTTAACTATTTAAGGTTGCTTTAAGATAAGTTTAATTTGATTATTTTATCCTCATAATATAAAATAACTAAATTACTTTATTATATATATACGCAACTGTTTAGGCATTTAATTTTATATTTTAGAATCTAATATGTTTTATATAAAATTTAATAATTTTCAATACTCCACATGTCCTAATTATATCTTATTAGTTTAGCAGAATATTAATAATAATACTAATAATTACTACTTATACATCCTTAAAATATAAAAAAAAATTGTATAAAAAATTATTAAAGTAAATTTTTAGATATTTTGATACTTTTACCTTATGATGGTAAAATAGTTCTATTAATTTATCTTAAAACAACCTTATTGATCAAATATAATAAAGAAATAGTCTAAAAAAATGAATATGGATTTAATTGATTAATTTTTAAAATATCTTCTTCATTTGAATTTTTTAAAAATAATATGAACTTATTGTAATAATATTTTGAAAATGGGGTGGGTTTATAATATTTGTGAGGTGAATATATTACTATCCTAAAAAAAAATTAATAAAATCTCATTATATGACATTGTCTAGACCGTTGGAGACGATATCACAATAGTGTTATATTCACAATTTATTAAAGAATATTATTTTAAATTAAAAAAAAGCTAGCCTGATATTGTTGGGATAAAACTTGTTTAATTTTTTCCCCCTTTATTAACTTGTTCAAATTCTTATTATCAAATCAAGATCATTAATTTCATTTAAAACTTAAAATTAAAGAGAATAATTTTCATCAGGTTGTGAATTAAAAAATGAATTTGTAAGACAACTAAATAAATTAGGCAGATTGTAAATAGTATTAAGTAGAAGGGGATTGAATCATTTGAATGTTTTTATATTCAAGATGAGAGTAAAATGGTGCAAATGTTTGGTCTCCTAAGTTTCGCTGGGATTCACGACTGGCAATCCAACTGCTTAATTATTTATTTTTATATTATTTTTTTATTATAAGTTAAAGTAAATGTAATTTAGGGAAATTTTATGTTATATTTGGCCTCCTCTGTTTACGGTGTGTAAGGGACCAATCACAAATTGGCAAGATGGACACTTGGCATAACAACAGGGCTCACGCACTTCATTTGTTCTTCTTTCGCACATCATCTAATTAATTTGCTTCACTTGTTTGTTTGTCCACTTCTGATGCGACAGAGATCAAGCAAAGCCGTCTACTTCTGCTTTTCCATACCAAAGCTAATTTGTCTGGCGTGATAACCGATGGAAAGTTAATTAACAAATAATCATCAATTGAAGAAAATTCAAATTTGTTGAATAAAAATCAACACACACACAGTAAGAATCTACTATAGTACATAAATTTCTCTTTTTATTACGGAGACAACAATAATCTAGATTTTTTTTCTTAAAGATAAAGGTTTGGTAAAATCTAAATAATTTTTTTAATTTTTTATCTCTATTAGAATTCGAATTCAAATTAAAAAAAAATTAAAAACCAGTCAGCTAGATTGATAATAGATTTTTTCCTATTAGCTAGATGAATCATGCATAAACTTTCAATTAAATGAATTGGTAGGGAGTTGATGTCTTATTATATTAGATATTAATGCATGCAACTGATCAAAACATTAATGTTGACCTTTTTTATTTAGACATGAGATTAATGTTTATGATTACAACTCATATATTATGAGATTATAACTGATATTTATAAATCAGACTATGCCTGATACTAGTTTATATTAATTCGTATACAGCACTGCCCAGATTGTAAGTCCACTAATATTTGATGGATGTATACTCCTTACACTTAAAATAAGAAAGTAGACTAACCTTTACTCATGAGAAAAAATTTTACTAATAAGATTTTAATATTATAAGATTGATTACGACGTTTACTCTTCTTGGATTCTTGGTATATGTGTGCTTTTTTTTTCCTTAAAAAATAATTATAAAGTCATAAATTCACATATGACAAAAATCATTTAGTATTTGACTTAATTTTTTTTTACATTATTCATTAATTTGTAAACTTTTGATTAATAATTACGAATTGGTTGGGATTTGGTACTGTATTATATTATGCATTAATGCATGCATGCGGTTGATCAAAACATTAATGTTGTCAAGGCAACGGGTGGTGGTCGACGTAAAACCACATTTTATGCGCACAGCCACATTAATTAATATTTCATTCTTTTAAACGAAAAATTGTATTTAATTCCCCACAATTTTTTTTTTCTTGAGAAAACAGAACAGAACTTGTGGTATGTGTCATTCTCCAAGGCCAGCGTTTCTGACTCTTTTTCACACGACTCTCCTTCTTTCCTTGATACCCTTTCAATTCACTAAACACATGCACATAACTATCGAGATATAATTTTTCTCAAGGTGTGGTCGGATTGATCACTATGCTTCAGTATAGAATCGTGAAGCTCTGGTTCAATTTTTGGAGGTGGGAAGGAAGTTAAAAAATTATATTTGTGCTTACCCGCCCCCCTTTTAAATTAAAAAAAAAAACTATCGAGATATAATTTATATCTAACTATGAGATCTCAACAATTCATACAGCCATTACAACTTTTCACATTTTCACATCTTAGGAACCGGGTCAATTATTTAGTTAATCTCAAAATAGATAATATTTAATAGATTTAAGGCAAACATACAACAACGACATTTTGGATAACTGAATGAAACCCTAGAGACCATGATAATATTTAGCCTAAAATAGCTTACGAAGAATAATGTTATACATTCTAAATTTTTAATCACAAATTATGTGGCATTTATCAATTGGTTGGTAAGATAATACAATTAATTCACTTTAATTTTATAAAGAACCATCAACCAATTAATGAATGTCACATAATTTAAAATAATTATTTAGAATAAAAAATTTCAGATATGTAATATTACTCTATATAAATCAGTCTCTTAATATTGTAGAGAAAATTTTACATAATCTTTATTGCCACGTTTATTTGTTTCTTACCATATGTTCTTGTCAATCAATTAAGTCAGAATTTACACATGAGTGACACTATCATGTGATATTATCAAGTGAATTCATAATTTCAATATTATTCACAGTGAATCGCAGAAGTACATATGAACATAAAAGAACTTCCCCATAATCTATGTAGTGGCATATTTTCTTTCTGAATATATATATATATATAGTAAGGAATGATCGTAAATAAAGAAAATAAATTAATTCACTATATTTTTTTTAATTTTAAAACCCTTTATAAAACGCCCAGGCAAACAAAATTGATTAAGCCCAACGGCCAAGACAAAGTAGAAGTGCATGCACACACTGCAAAATTCTCTTGGCCATTATGCCTCAAAACAACAACATTCTTCAATGGCTTAGCCTTGTGGGGGCGATATGGCTTCAATCCATAAACGGAACCAACTCCAACTTCCCTGCTTACTCTTCTCAACTCAAGCAACTCCTCTCCCTCTCCCAGCTCCAACTCAACAACCTCGCCTTCGCTTCCGACGCCGGAAAACTCCTCGGTTGGATATCCGGCGTCGCCGCTGTCCACTTGCCCCTCTGGCTTGTCCTCCTCACCGGTTCCACTCTCGGCTTGATCGGTTACGGCTTCCAATACCTCTTCGTAACACACACCATTTCCCATCTCTCTTATGCTCACATTTTTTTGCTCACTGTTTTAGCCGGCAACAGCATCTGTTGGATCAACACAGTTTGTTATGCCGTCATTATTCAAAATTTCCCATGTGATCGCCAAGTTGCCGTGGGGATCACGTCTAGTTACTTGGGGTTGAGTGCAAAACTTTACACTAGTGCTGTTAATGCCATAGAAACTTCATCACCAAACAAAAGGGCTAAATTGTATCTCCTTTTCAACTCTATATTCCCTTTACTAGCTTGCGTTATTACATCCCCGATTGTGAGAGAGATTGATGATCATGTAGAGCAATCATCATCTAGAAGAAGAACGAGAGGTGGATTTGTTTTTATGTTTGTTGTAACAATAGTCACGGGATGCTACGCCGTTTTGGGAAGCTTGGACTTGTCCAAGTCAAAGACTTTACTGCCACCGGTTAAGAATTTGATTGGTATTGTCATTTGCTTATTGTCCCCATTTGTGATTCCATTATGGGAGAAAATTAGAGGTTTTGTTGATGAAAAAAGGTCCATAAACAGAGTTAAAAAGGTGCATAATTCGACCAATATTGAGGAAGGTTCATCAAGATTGGAGAATGGGGTAGTGATGAAAGAAGAGGAGGATCGTCAATTGAGTAATATTGATGATGAGATTCATCACGAGTTGGATGTTAAGGAAGAAATTGGAGCGAAGTTGATGCTACAAAGAGTTGATTTTTGGTTGTATTTTTTTGTTTATTTCTCTGGTGCAACACTTGGGCTTGTGTTTTTGAACAACTTAGGACAAATTGCTGAGTCCCGTGGCTGCTCCGGAACTTCTTCTCTTGTTTCCTTATCCTCTTCATTTGGGTTCTTTGGCCGACTCATCCCATCGCTTTTCGATTATTTTTTCTCAAGGTAAATTATTTAATAACTCTTTTTTCCCTATTTTTTCCTTGAACAATGTTTAGGCAAAAAGCAGCTATGACACCTTATAGTTTGATTAAATGATTTGAAGAACATTTTATTGTTATAAAAAAAGGTCATACACTCTTCTTTTTTATTTATTTTTAAAATAAAAAATAATCACACGACATTTCTTAAAATTTGTTCAAAAAGGAGATTCGGATGATCTATATAAAAACAATAGGATATCCACATATCCATATCCTTATATAAACCACCACAAAGTACCTAACATACTTTTCTATTTTATTTTTTCGTTAGGATTTTCCTTTTTGATTTATTTATTTATTGGTCTAATCAAATAGTTGCATCTACTTGTGAGGTGTTTAATAGAAAAAAAAAAAAAAACATTTACACGATTATCCATTTGACTTTTGCGCAAGTAAACTTTTAATTTGTTTTTTTTTTTTTTTCAGGAGTAAGTACATGATTCCAAGTCCAGCTTCAATAGCAGCATTAATGGCACCAATGGCAGGAGCTTTTATGTTACTTCTCAACAAAACCAACATAGCTCTCTACGCAAGCACTGCCGTTATAGGTGTATGCAGTGGAGCAATTACTTCAATATCAGTGGCCACAACAACCGAGTTATTTGGGACCAAGAATTTCAGCGTAAATCATAACCTTGTTGTTGCAAATATTCCTATTGGGTCCTTTCTTTTTGGGTATTTAGCAGCACTTGTTTATCACAAAGAAGGCAATAATGCATACGATGGCAAATGCATGGGAATGGCTTGCTACAGAAGTACTTTTATTTTCTGGGGTTCTTTTTGTCTTTTTGGTACATTTCTAGCTTTAATATTATACGCTCGTACACGAAAATTCTATTCACAAAGATATTAACAAAAAGCAAAAGAATACAAAATGAATAGTCTTATATGTGGAGATTACTTTTTATCACGTTTATAGCACTTTTATCAAATATCTAAATGTATTATATATAGGATTTTGTTATCTTATAATTTATGTAAGATATATTTATGTTAAAATTAATAATTAATAGTAGATCAATGATTTATTTTATAAAATATTATATTTTAGATAGATTATAAGATAACAAGATCCTTATATATCTGTTAGGATTTGACTAAGTTGGATCAGTTATACTGTAGAGCACTGATCTCAACGTCAAATTATAAAGATAAATATAAAATTTACATTTATAGTTATGATATGCGTTGGATGAGTACGTCAGCCCTACCTATATATTATTGTATGAGAATGTACATGTCAAAATGATGTGATTGATTAAGAGGGCAGCAAGTACTTGATGGGGTTTTGATTATGGAAATGCCGTGTGGCTTGTGGCTTGTGGCCTAACGGTTAAAGCCAAGAACCACAAATTGAGTATCTCTGTGTGATATATCTATGGCATCATGCAAAGCAAACTGTACTCTTTGATTCTTAAATATGATAATAAGGGTCTCTCCTAAGTTAGGGTTATGTAACAATCACCTTCTGATCCATTTAATTTTACTGTTTTATTATTTACGTTTTTACTAAAAAATCTGGTTATAAATTATAGTAAATATAATTAATTTAAGAAATTTTGGTTATATATAAATCTTTTAATCTAAGATTTAGACTTTGTTAAAATTCAAAAAATTTATTAAGTTATATAATTTAATTACATAATAACATTATACTATTAAATTATATTATTTAATATTTTTTTTAAATTTTAACAATATATATATATATATATATAGCATCATGCAAAGTAAACTTTGTAATCTTAATTCTTGAATATTATAATACAGTCATGATTATATTAGAATAATTTTAAAATATAATGTAAATTATAACTGTACACAAAGTGATAAATATGACAATAATCCCGACTATAACTAGATGTTTATAATAATTGGCTGGGGGTTCACTGTCATATTACAGAACGTTTTGCTTTTGTACGCTTAATCTAAATAAAGGGTGATATGATTTTGATGTTGAGTTCACACATCTGACGTCATTATATGCTCATCATGACCAATATTGTGCCAAATGGGTGTTGGATCTGTAGTAGGAAAAATTTAAATCACATTTTTAAATTAAACGAGTAAACTAGGACTGTAAATTCTAATTTGTACAACTTTCAGATATATAATGTTATTCGTTGAATGAACCACACGTGTCTTCATAATTTATATTTTATTATTTTATATTTTTATTTAACTAATTTTTTTACACCATGACAATTTATGTAAAATAATAATTAATTACTATTAATATTTTATAAAAAATTAATAATTTTTTATAGAACAATTGAGACGATGGCCTTTTGTGCATTAGCTTCGAGCCTCATGATCCATCGAGTTAGGCACATATATTTTTGTTGATTTCCAGTCGAGAACAATCTCATATGCTCTCTTTGAGTGAATGTGAGTACCCTATCATTTTTCTTGACGTAAATGGAAGGATTTAGGAAGTGTAATTATTGATACACCTAGCTATGGGTATTTGATATAGAAGTATGTATACCGATGGAATATATGTAAATAATAAGCTGCACTTTAATTATTTAATGAAAAGTATCCATTAAAGTTCAATTTTTTTCTTACTGAATTTAACATATAATACTTATCACTTAATGTTTTCATATTAGACAGCACTCTCATGACCAAATAATTTTATAATATTACTCTATTTTTAAATATATTTTTATTCATATTTATTATAAAGTAAATAAATTATATAACCGAAAATTAAAATAAAAAATTTTAAATATACATTTATATATATTTCGGTGTGAACAAAAAATTAATAATAAAATATTTTTCTTATATTTTTTATTTTTAAAAAATTTTCTTATAATAAATGTATATTTTATATTTCTAAAATAAATTACTTATTTAGTATTTACCCCTCTTTTCCTTTAAAATATTGATGTCATGAGATTTTTTTATATTATAAAAATAGTATAAAGATAAATTATGTATGTTGATTTTA
This sequence comes from Murraya koenigii, assembly GCA_025617385.1. NCBI lineage: Eukaryota > Viridiplantae > Streptophyta > Magnoliopsida > Sapindales > Rutaceae > Murraya > Murraya koenigii. The sequence continues at coordinate 12,805,081 of CM046813.1, read as the reverse complement.
GTAAAAATAAAATTAGCAATATCCCTGTACTATATATGTAGATAAGATGTAGTAGTGATCCTTGCTATGTAATGAATTTGAATGATATTTTATAATAAAGTCGTAATCTTCATTATGACATGCACTCATTATATTTGTGTTAGAGTAATGCATCTAAGGAGGCAAAAATATCGTCATAGGGTACACTTGGTTATTAAGATATATACTAAATTACCAATATCATAATGTCAAATCAATCTATTGGTAACTAAGGGTGGTTTGAGATTGTATTTTAAGAATTAAAAGTAATTTTAAAAATTAAAATTTAATTTTAGAGTTTAGTAATTATTTTTTAAAAAAATTTATTTTAACAAAACTACCCTATGTTATAGCAAATTTTGAAAAACAGGGAATGAATATTTTTTCAAAATCTAATTTTAAGAATCGATTTATATTTATTACAATTTGTATCAAAATTGTCCTTATTAACTAGGAAAAAAATTATTAACTTTAAACAGATTATTATTATTACCAACTATATTGAAATAATAAAATATAAAATAAAATTAATAATATAAAATATTTATTTTAGTTATAAATTTTTATATATACACAATAAAAATATTTTTTTTCATACATGTATATAAATATATAAATGAATTTTATTCAATATCATTTCCAATTTTATTATTTATATTTTTTCAAAAGTTTAAAGTAAGATTTACCTAACACATCGTCTTTAAAACTCACAACACTTTTAAAAATAATAAATATTTAATTAATTCTTTTCACAGCTGATTATTTTTATAATATAGCTAATAATAACTATTTTAAAAATTACAACATTACTAAACTGGCCCTAAGTGTGTCAAATCCTTCCTTTCGGTATGATATGAAATATTTTTATTTTATTTTATTTATTTTTGTATGAGGTTGAGGTGATGTACGTAAGTTAAAACTATTCAACTTACATGTTAAAAGATCATATTTCTCTTTAATAACGTGTTTGAACAAGAATGAGATTAAAATTTTATAAAAACTCACAATTCTGTAATATAGGAAATTGTTAATATCCTAACTCTTTTTAGGAAATAAGTTCAGGAAATTTTCTTTGGTAAGGTGCGGGTGTGATAGCTATACGTCCAAATAAATAAATGGGTTAATTTCATCAGTGTGACATTTTTTTGACAAATAATAAAAAAATAATATATTTTTTAAAAAATAGGCAGGTTTATGACAAACAGTTAACTATTTCATTAACTTTATTATAAATAGTAAAATAATTATAAAATAACGTTTTTGACCCTATAATTAATTATAAATTGATATTTCTACCTCCATAATAATTATAAAATATCATTTCTATCCCTATAATTAATTACAAAATGATGTTTATAGTCCTACTCATTTATTTTTTTTAAATAGAAAAATATATTAAGAGAAATTACATCTAAGTCTAATTAACGGGCTTTTTATTAAATCAAATAATTTTTTTATATATTTTTTAACAAGAAAATTTTGATTCAATAAGAAATTTTTTCAAAAAAAATAACTGTTTTTTTAATAAAAAAGCCAGTTAATTAGATTTAAATGTAATTTTTTATATATTTTTCTATTTAAAAAATAAAAATAAATGAGTAGAGGCATAAACATTATTTTCTAACTAATTACAGAGGTATAAATTTTATTTTGTAACTACTATAGGGATAAAAATATTATTTTATAATTAATTATAGAGGTAAAAATATCATTTTATAATATTTTACTATTTCCGTTAAAGTTAACGTTTTATCACTAATCTACTTATTTTTGAAAAATCTATTACTTTTTTGTTATATTAAAAAAATATGTCACTTAAGTGATATTAATCCTAAATAAATTAATTTTCTCATGAAATCAATGATGCAACCTGTAAGGAGTGATGATTAATGGATTTGATCATGCTCATGCGCGCAAATTGATCTTTACACTAGAAGACAACTAAGATGTAGAAAATAAATTGGAGGGTAGATTATCGTCTAGTCCTTGTATCTTAATTTAAATATTTGTTTAGTTTTTATTATATTTTAAAAATATCTCAATGTATCCATGTTATTTAAATATGTTACATTCTTACCTTTTTTTGTTTCATAATAATATACTAACAATAATATTGTTGACATTAATTAATTTATTTATAAAAAATTAATTCATAATTATTTATTAGTAGAAAGTAAGGGTTTAATTTATTTGTAAATCCACTCAACTTCTAGAAAATAATTATAATGAGTTCACAATATTTTTAAAAGGTACAAATCAATAAAAATTTTGTACAATTAATTAATTAAATAAATCCTACTATTTATTTTTTTTTTTTGCGTAGACTACCATCTTTGATATAAATTTTATTTTACTATTTTATTATTATGATCTAAAATGACCAAATTGCCCCAATAAACATGTTATTGTATCTAATAATTTAGGTACTTATAATCTAATAACTTTAAATGAAATCTAGTTATTATTTTACTACCCTTACGTGTAAATGACATAAATCTGATAACACATTAATTTACATAAGTATTTAGGTTAATTAAATATTAGTAATCATACTAATAAAGTAGTGTTAGAAAAAATGAGTTTTGTATAAAATTAGAAAAATGTTGAAGTTAAAGTAAATTCTTGGTAGTTTTACCTTATAAAGGTAAACTAGTGAATTTAAACTTATGCCAATCAATCTTTGTAATAAAATATGATAAAAAAAAAATCTAACTCACAAAAAAGTAAATTAGATAGATTAATTAATTAATTCTCTAAAATTCTTCTTTATTTAAAAATTTTTAAAATAATATGCACTTTTTACAATTATCTTTTAAAAATAGAGTGGGTTTACAAAAATCATAGAGCGAAGATATCATCATTCAAAATAAACTAGAGAGTAACCGCTCATTTTGTCCTTGTATCTAATTTAAATACTCGTTTAGTCCTTATATGTTTAAAAATATCTTAATATATCCTTGTTATTAAATATGTTACATTCTTGCTCTTTTTTTTTTTTTTACTTTTATAATAATACCTAACAACATTAGCCTTGACATTAATTTATTTATTTATAAAAAAGTTAAATGGCAAATTAACTAATAATTATTTATTGGCAAATAGATCAATGAATATTAATATGAAAAAAAACTAGTAGTTCTTTACCTTCACAATAATCATGTTCATAATTATTTATAAATAAATTAATATTAGCCAACATAAGGTAATGTTTAATATTCCTACAACAATCTTACTAAATAATTTGTATATAAAAATTTAATTTACCAAATTAATCATAAAAGCAAAATAATAACATAAAATATTATATTAATTTTTATTTTATTTTTAAGGCTAATTTGATGAATTAACTATTTTGTACTTTCATTAAAATCCCAAGACTATTGCTATAAGGAGATTATTGTAAAAAGAAAAAAAAGTGTGTGAATGACTAAAAGAGACTGTATGAACTCTAAAATCAAAATATGGAGACTAAATAAATATTTACCTTAAATTAGATAAATTAATTTAGCAAAGCGGAATGTACAGATAATATTGCCAAATAAATTGTTAAAAGAACTGCAAATATACGGTGATGAGAGAATCAAGAGTTGTAGAATTTTAATTACAGAAGAACAGAACAGCAGCCGTTTAATATTATTATTTGAACACTAGTAAGATAATAGGAATATAGAAACGACAGCACTTTAACATGAATAATATTATTTTTTTATATGTTACAATGTTATTATAGCATGAATAATATCTATATTTTTATCTTTTCACCGTTTTGTTATTGTTTAAATAATAATATTCTTTTCAAAATTTAAATTTTAATAATTAATTAAATAAAACTACTTAAAATTAATCACCTCAATCTCATTTAAACCACATTTCTTTTCTACTCAACGGAGAAAAAAAAATCAACAATTGCCATCCGACCTCTTCCCATGACATGGAAGAATTTGAACCAAAAACGTGGTTTAATAAATTATGTGACACTGCCGGTGCCGCCACTGTGATCATTTTCGAACCGTCCAATCTAGCTACATGTATTTTGTGGGACCTTTACTTGAGCCCACACAGCAAATGGACGGTAGAGAATTGTTTATGCTGCCACTATCATTGAACTCAAAATTTATTGGTGGCTTGTGCAGTAAAATTATGATTTTTTAGTGTTTTGTCTTTTGATTAACTTTCTCAACCTCTTGTAAACAAAAATTGTTGATTTATTATTAATTCATCATAAAAGAGAAGAAAGACATGTGAGAGAGATGATGCCACACAGACATACTACGGAGTTGATTATAGTTAATTAGCAAAATTTCTACCTTAAATGGAAGTTAGTTTGGCAGCTTAATTAATGCGTTGTTAGGAAGGATAGATGAAAAATTAAATTAGCCTAACACACCGCCTTAATACATATATGTTGAGTAAATATTTATTTAGAACTTATATTTTAACTTAAATTTTTATTTAGTCTTTATATTTTAAAAATATATTAAAATATTTATATTATTAAATATATTATATTTTTATTTTTTTTTACAATAATATCCTTACAATAATATTCTTGAGAATATTAATGAAAAGGAAAAAACTGTTATTTATTAGATAAGTTTTAAAAAAAATAAAAAATAATGTAGTTATCATTTTACTTTTAGGATTAATTTAATAAATGAAATTTTTACATACAATAATTAGTTAAATTGTTGTAAGTATATTAAATATTAGTTTAAGTTGGATGACACTAATTTATTCATAAATAATTATTAACAAAATTGTTGCAAAGATAAAAAAATATTTATTCTTTCATAATGATATTTATTGGTTAATTTATTAATTAAATTTTTTATAGATAAATTAATTAATATTAAAAATATTGTTAATCGGATATGATTGTAAAAATAAAGAAAAAATAAGGATAAAATTATAACATATTTAATAATAAAAATATGTTGTGGTGTTTTTTAAAATATAAAGACTAAATAAATATTTAAGTTAAAATATAAAAAATAATTGAACATTTCCTCGTATATGCTATTAATTTGTGTCATCCTAAATTTTAAACTATTTTTTAATAAAAAATACTTGTTTTTAATTTTTAATACAAAATATTTTTTAAAAAGTGAAAGATAACCAAACAAGCTGAAAAATTAATGAAATGAAGGAGTAGGTAGTGTCAGATTCAGGTCACATTCTAAAATTTCATGAGCGATTCTCTACCACATAGATATTAAATATATAGTAGATTACAATTAATTAATTGTGCCTTTAATCTGTACAATGAACTTTTGAATAGAGGGTATATTGATTATTGATGGGTCCATTAAATGAATGAGTGCATGTTATAGCTCTATTTGTGTTAGCTAGCTATCTAGGTGCAAGTTACAAATTCAACTTTTTTTATCAAACAGATTTTGATGGCTAATTAATTGTCGGCCATCCAAATGTTGCTGAATTTAGAAAATAGAATAAGGGAATCTATATATACATTTAGGTGTGTTTTTTTTCTTATTATTTGACATTTGAATAAATTTAAATTTTGAATAAAATTGAACGTCTAAATTTGAATAATATGTTTATTTTTTTAATCTGAATTGCTAAAACATATATTATTTTTTAAATTTAAAACATCTAAAAACTAATATTTTTATATTTGTGTCCTTACAAATTTTAAATATTAAACAAATAAAAAGCATCTCAAAGAACTTGAATAAGATAATGTATTATCATAATATAAATAATGTTTAATTGAATACTACTGTTTATATTCTAAACTAGTATATTTTAATCAATTTTATTATTATTTTATAATGTTTTTATATAAAAAAATATTCATAAAAAATTGTAAAGATAAATACTAATTTAAAGAAAATAAAAAGATAAAAAATATATGAGTTATTGAGATGGGTAATAATGCTAAATGTTATATTTTATTTAGGTAAGGATGAAAATTAATTAATTAGATAGAGGTATTTTGAAGAATATCTTTAAATGATATCATTTAAACTTTTTAAATTAAGCAAAAAAAAAATCAGCTTAATAACTCAATGGCTTAATTACCAAAAGTTTTCATTAAGTTCTTAATGACTTAATTGATTGAGATTAAGTCAAAAAAATAAATAGTCCCTTATTGTGTATGACGACAGCTTTGTTTTAAAAATAAACTCTATGTTATATATTGGAGCATATTTAGGTTTTATTCTCCATTAGTATGTATGTATATATATATATATCTTAATGTTTCTTTTATGTGAGTGTGCTTATTTATTTATTTATTTTTTATACAGAACATTATTAATAAATTTAGTGCAAACACTATTAAAACCATTTAGCATTATAGTGAATTGAGCATTGTTTTATTAAATAATATAGCTTAATAATGTATCTATATATGTGTGTGTATGTGTGTGTGAGTATTGATTTGGTATAGGATCCAAAATTTTATTATTTAATAAAACAATGCTCAGAACTTTATTAAAGTTTATGGAAGCTATTAAGTCATTTAATTTAACATCATTATATCATTATATTATTAAATTATATAACTTAATTTTTTTTTCGAACTTTAATAAATTCAAGATCCTGAATTAAAACATTTATATACACACACATATTAAAAATATTTCAATTCAAGATCTAAACTTTGTTAAAGTATGATAAAATTATTAAATCTCAAATTTTAATAAAATTCAAAATCAAGATAGGCACTATATATATAGAAGCTACTTAAATCTTGTAACCGGGCGCATTCGTAACTTAAATACCATGATCCATAAGAAATTGGTTTGCGTAAACTGGCGGAGAAAGTACTGTGAAATAGTGTGGGCAAATTTAATTTAACAAAAATAATTTAGTTATTACTTAATCATTTTTTTTGTTTAAAAAGTTATAAATGATATTTGTTTATACTAACTATACTTATCTTAATTTAACTGCAAAAATTATTTTAATAAAACTTATACAATATAACTTAAATAAACTATGTTTAAACAATTAAACTCTACTTAGAAAACTAAATTAAACAAGAATACGAATTAATTTAAATATTCTTAATTATTATCATTTTCGATATAGAATTTCTTCAATTCTTTCTCAGCATCAATCCCGCTAGAGTGGATAAAATTCGTCCTCGAATTTTGGTCTGATTTCAAAATAACATACTACAACCCAAATTCAATGGAATGGTGCTCCAAGAAAAGAATGATTATCTAAGAGTCTGTTAGATTTGCTGCTCTTAATTTGTTGTAAACAAGTTCATTTAAAAAAAAAAAAAAAGAAATAATAATAACCGTGCAAATACCATCAAGCTTATTAGGATTACAACAACATTCTAACCAACCAGCAATCATCAGCCAAACCCATTTTGCATGAATCACACGCAGCACAGGTAGCAAAAACGGCACTGTTGCGGCAGCTGCAAGTCGAACTAGCTGATGTACTGTGATGTCAATCATCAATCACTAAATGAAACGAGTTAAGTCGCTAAATTTTGAGCCAGTTTGCAAGTAACAAGTGCTGGAGTAACTTATTACACCAAAAGGGAGATTCGGCTAATTCATTAATAAGCAGAACATTGAGATGTAAATGGCCATTCAATTCATTTTTATATTTGTGTTGGTTAAAGAAGAAAAATCGAGGTAATCAAACAAAAGAGAAACCAATTTCACAGGTGAGAAAGTCTGTACTAGTTTTTCATTGAGTTACGGCTGATTCATCTCTGGTTTTACTTTCAAAATTTTTTTCCTTCCACAGCTGCCAAGCATTTCTGACTTCATCCAGCTGCTCATTTGGAATGCTTGTGAACTTATCCAAATTCTTAACCCATTCCGTCCAAGGAGATTTTGAAGCATCCAAGAATTTTGAAACTTCAGGAAGCATCACAGATGTGTAGAACTCATCAACCATCTCAAGAATTTCCTCCAATTCAACCATTGTCTGCATCTCCGGCCTGGTCACACCAGGCCTTGTTCTCACAGAAAAACTGTTTGCCCTCAAAAACAAAACTTCAGATGGAGCCAAGGGTAGGACAATGCGAGAGTACTTTGCCAGAGATAATCTCAGAATATCTCGTGGGAGTAAATTGCGCTTTACTGCCACAGCAGTCCCAACCATTTTGCGAATCTGGTGAGCACATAAGCATTAAGGTCAGAGATTAATGGTCAAATGAATAGTTAAAAGTACAGACTATGAAATCATATTTACTAAAGCAATACTAGAATAAACTTACCTGGTGCAACATGAAGGATTCTCCCGATATCGAAATTTCAACATAACCAAATCCCAGTGATTTATCCAGCTTCCCACAAGAGCAGCTAAAAATCCTTCTGAAGTGGGATGCACTAAGTTTATCTTCCTCATCAGTTTCATGTAACCATCTAGCACGAATGACTGAACTGGAGTTTTGATCCTTCAAACCATTAGCATGCTGATTGCAGCAGTCTACTTGGTGCACACCAGACACCATAGAATTTTGATTTGCTTTCCCATCATCGGATGAAATTTCTCCTCCAATCCCTGAATCTTCTTCTCCATCATTTTCTTCAACCATAGAGAACCCATCATCCGACGAAATTTCACCCCCAATCCCTGAATTTTCTTCTCCCTCGCTTTCTTCAACCAATGCATCCTTGGATGCTTTTGCTCTTTTTGACACATGTCTAGTCTTATGTGGTTTTTTCCTGTACTTGGATCGTTCTGTATAATTATGAAAAGGATGTTCTCCCTATTCAAATGAATCACCAAGAAAAAAAAAAAAGGGAAGAACAAGCCATCTTCAGCTGCATGAAACCGATTGTAAAGTTACCACTCAACTCAAAAGCTTTTAACAGTGAACACAACTACAAACATAGATTTTCATAATTAAATTTCAATGCTAAGGAAAATAGACTATAAAACAACTTTGCTAACTTACATTTAATACCATGTAGAACAAGTACAGAGTTTAAATGCTTATAAGTAGCTCCAATAGAGACAATGGTTAAGACAATAGTGAACACAAACTATTTTCCCTAAACACAAAAGCAACAAGAAACATGCATAAGTTGGAGAAAGCCAGCATCCTAACAGGGATTTTATTGATAGAAACAACAATGAGAAATCAACTTAACCAACAAAAATGCCACACTTATATTTGGATCACAAAGTTATTGTCTGTCTCAAAACTGTGAATAACCAAATGTCAGAATCACGTCAGAAAATCTGAACCTGAAATACCCGCTAAAAGTGATGAAGATAGGTGACACCCACATTGAAATTCTGTCAACCTTACAAAGAAAGATTCCAGAGCCAAGTTTGATTTGGCGTAATTGGTTGATGCAAGGCCTACTTGGGATCTTATAAGAATCAGTTATGGTAGTCTAAAGTGAGACATCAACATCAATTTCTGTTTTTATTTTTCCCTATTCCTCTATGACATGACCAAAGGTTGGTCAAAAAGATCTTCATTGTTTAGTTCTATGAGCCATTGTTGTCTCTGGTTAACGTTTTCTAGAAATCTGTTTCCATTGTATTAAGACTACATATAGGCATGTAAGTTATCCTTCTGAGGCATGAAAGAAATAATTAAAAGAAAGTTCAGCTTCCAAAACTATGCGGCTGTAAGAAGCAAATCATTCAAGGTGTGATGCCAAAGGGTGAATTAAAACTCTATTTGTGTCTGTGGTTTGGCAGATTTTACCCCACAGTTGTTGATGGAACACCTAAGTTACCCTTAATAATTTATCAAAATAATTACTTTTTATTTATTTTATAATTATTTCTACTTATTATAGAAATAAAATATTAAACACTTAAACCCAAAAAGAACAGCGTTAAACCCAAAAACAACAGCTGTCACTAGCATCCACCATAGACCACTGCCAACCGCTGGTTGTACGTGTCCATTGAAGTTATTGTTGGCACTGTTGAAATCATCGTCATTTCATTTACAAAATGGTATAAATATCATATGCGATTGATAATCATACACCGGCAAATGGGGATATAAGTGTTGGCCACCATATAAAGCCACCACTAACCACAACGATCATTACTACATTGCCCCTACAGTTTCGAAGAGTGGCTGCTGCTTAGTAGAAACGTTGTGGTGTTGTCGCTTTCTCACTCGCTGTCATCAAACTGCAGCATGATTGGTTTTTTGACTTTGTATCCCCATTTCTAAGCAAATGAGTCCTCAAGTTGAAAATATTTGTATCATTGTGTGTTAAGTGAGAGATAAGGATTCCAACAATACCAACAATGACTTCAGCAAACACCTATAGCCAATAGCAAGTGGCGAAAATGGTGGCCCACTATGGTCTGTGTTAAGATTTTATTTTTTTGTAATTAATTTAAATTAATTATCTATTTTATAACAACAAAAAATTAATGCCGAATATTAAAATTAAAGATGAATATTGTGCATCATATAAATTTTGATAATTAATAAATAATATGAATATTGTGCATAACATAATTTTTTTTGATATAATAAATATAAAAATATTAATTGTTTTATAAGTTCCAAAATTTACAAACTTCAAAAGCTATGTTTATCAAACACCTATCCACACAACTTGTGCTTTCATTTCATAACACCATGTTCCCAAACGGAGCCTAAGTGTGTCATTATCCTTTATTTACAACTTATTTCACAATATCTTTTATACCATAATTAGTAGCCACACTCAGTCCTGAACTCTTTTCAAATCTTCCATTCTACACAAAAATCCCAACTCATAAGTCTGTAGCCAATCATAGAATAAGAAAAAAATTGCAATTTTGTCCTACATCAACGTGATCCTATATGCATAGGCTGAGATTCATGATCTTAAGGCCATTTCAAATCTTCAAGAAAGTAATTTAGTTAAGTAGCAGCCAGAAATAATTTCAATAATCAGAGATGATAAGCAAAAAATAAGAGTAAAGAACACCACACCTCGAATTCATTTAATATAGCATTGAAGTCTGATATATGACTATCGATTTCAGCTGCTGTAAGCTGACTATTGATTCCAATGACGTCAGCAGGAAGAAGGTAAGAATATTTCCTGAGATTACACTCCCTTCTAGGATCAAAGCTCCTAAAAGGAGATACCAAAAAATTGAATATTGGTAACAACAGCTTAGACTAGTCAAATAAGTATTTATAAAAACTACAGTAGAGTTATCAGAAGTCTTTGTTCGGAGAACAAAATGCATAGATAGGTTAAGATCTGAGACCAATTGAAACAACATCATCCTTTATCTAACAATCTATTAAAACGTTTTAGATCACCGAATTTTCTTTATGGTCTTTTGATGCATGGGAAAAACTTTTTGTAATCTTATCATGAAAAAGGAAAATTGTCAATATGGACTTATAAAAGATTGGCAATAAAGATAACTAATAACCGAGCAAAAAATCTAAAAAAGGGAATAAGGAAGTTTCGTGCACATATTTATAACTATATTCATCAAATTAGAAGAAGAAAAGACTTCATTCACTTTAAAAGTCACGAGTAAAACAACAAATTCAAGGTCTCACCTCTGTGAAGGTAAAATGCTAAAAACTTTGATATTTCTTGGAAGATGAGCATTTACACGTTTAGCAAGATCAATGCCATAAGGATCTTCCTTCCATGCATCTGGAGGAATTTCCAGTTTGAGGCATATCATGGTTGCCAAGGAGTGAACCTATATTATTTTGCACAACAATTTGAGACCAAGAACAATACAAAAATTGTACAATCTAAGGCACATGCAATAAGGGAACAATCCAATCCAAATGTAACTCACTCCTTTATCTGTTCGGCTACTTCTAGCCCACGCAATTTTCTGCAAATTCCCGTAGTTACTCTCTCGGATCCCACCAGCCTTGAAAAGGGCAGTTTCCAATTCCCCTTCAATAGCTACATTCCAAAAATGCAATGCTTTTTAACAAAATCCATTGATGCAGCTGACCCAAATACATTACGTGATCAATGCCCTTAAAAAATATATATATATTTACTTTCTGCCATAACAATTTTAAATTCAAAATAACTCATTGCATCATCTCATCATTAGAAAAATGTAAGAAACCAATGGGATTATAATATCTGGATCAGTATGTTTTTATCTTTTCTCACATAAGGACATAGTTTATCCAGTTGTTCAAAAGGGTCCCTGCCCCCACTGCAATGACTGAAATGCCCTTTAAGTTGAAATCAAAATTCAATATTACAGGAATAATTTGGTCATTTCAACAACGTGAATGACATTTTGGATAAAAATGGACACGAATGCCCTTATCTGGGAAAACACAAGGAATTAAAAAATATACACAAATTTAATTCGAAAATTTACCTATCTAGCAACTTTCATAGAAACATTATCAAAATTAGTTATATAACAAAATTTCTTATTATAATAGCCACATACACTCAACTTAGACCAAATTATCCTCAAAATAAACCAACCAAATCCAACCATCGCCCGGGTAATGGAGACCATCCCCCACGAGAGTTGAACAACTCTTGCCCAACTTGTGACGATGAAGATCATTGCTAGCATGAAGTGAAGGCGATGGCTGCCGTCACCAGCGAAAGTTGAACAACTCGTCCAACTCTTGCAGGCGACAGAGACCATCACCTGCGTGAATTGAACAACTCTTGCCCAAATCTTGCGGGCGATGGAGACATTGTCCACGTGAAGTTTTGGTGATGGTAGTCAAACAACTCTTACCCAACTCTTGCAATGGAGACCATTGCCTGTGTGATGAACTATCGCCCACAGGAGTTGAACAACTCTTGCCCAACTCTTGCAGGGGGCGCCCGTGAGAGGTTTTTACATCTTGGGCAATTGCAAAGATCGCCTGGACCAAATAGATTTGATTGGTTTGTTTTAAGGGTAATTTTAATCAAATTGAGTGTACGTGTCTATTACAATAGGAAATTATGTTATATGGGTAGTTTTGATAATAAATTTATGAAAAAGACTAGATAAGTAAATTTCCTAATTGAATTAACACTCGAACATTTTTTAAATCAAACAAAGAGTTGAATATTGAAGAAGCATACTGGATAACGAATGTTCATCTCGCTGCATTTGCAGACCTGAAATGGAAATAAAAAAATTAACGATAAACAGAGACCATTTTTTATTCAAAATTTAAAATTACAATGGAAAAGGTGAATAAGACCTCTGTAATCGGTGCCAACGTAACCGACGCGCAAGGCGACTTTCTTTTTGCGGACAGGTTCCCATTTGTCGTCGGAGAAGTTTGGAGTGGGACGAGTCAAAGTATGAGAAACGGACGGTGAAGATTTAGATGAAGATGAAGCGGGACAGCGATAGCACGATGAAGGTAAGAGATTGAGGGCTGAGATTTTATTTGAGAATCCGACGGTGTAGAGTGTTGAAGCAATGTTTCTGGCGGACCATGGAGAGTGCGGGGGTCGTAGTGGGTGGATGGCCATGGAGTCATAGAACGAAGGTATTTTGTTAATTTGATTGGATTTTTTTTCAGAGGCAACTACACTACCTTCATGTATGAGATACAGGAACAAAAAATTACCGTTGGATTAAATAGAGTGAATCCAACGGCTGAGATTCGTTTCATTATTAAATAATAATAATAATTGAGAGAATAGGAAACCTCTAAAACCGGTTAGTCGTTTGGCTTAGGTGAAAAATGTACATAAAAAAAGAAAAAGACCTCACCACTCCCTCACTATGGCCATCAATGGCGGCGCGAGTCGGCAACGATCAACGGCGAGGTTGCTGTTCTTCCCTATCCTTGGTTGACTTCAACTCTGTCCCTGGCTTGCTGGTCGTTGATGATGCTGATTTCATATTAGGAGATTTATGGATGAAGTAGAACCACAGCTAAGTGAGATTGAGAGAAAAATAAAGTGTAAGCACAAATTTGAACACCAGAAATTACGTGATTCGACTTATAGTCAACATCTACGGATAAAGACAGGAAATAATTTTATTATACTGGAAAAATAATAACTTCTCTCTAATAATAGAAGAGAATAATTATACTCTCTCTATAATTAGGAGAAAATTATTCTCACTTCCCAATACCCCAATTACATCCAATAACTCTCAAAATTCTTTCTAATACAAGAGGAAATAAATTTTTGGGAATGATTGAAATGAGGAAAGAGGCTCTCAATTTATACCCGCATTTTAGTTACTATTTATTATTATTTTATTATATATATATATATATATTTTTTTCTCAACACAGCACCACGTGCCGTGTTGAATTGGGAGAATTGGGCACCGCCCATCTAAAACGACGGTGCCCAACTTTCCAACTTTGACATTCTCCCACTTGGAGATTTGATTGAGAACCAATCAATCTCCACACCATCCTTTCTGCTTTATCATTGACATGTTGCTTACGTTTCTGTTATGCCACAAGAGGATCTACTTCATATAAATTTGTCAGTAATGATTGGCTTAGTCATAACATCTGCTAGATTCTCCTTGGTATGGATTTTTTGTAAATTTACACTTCCATCTTCCACTACTTCTCAAACGAAGTGATATTGAACTCCTATATGTTTTGTCCTTGAATGAAAAGCTGGATTCTTTGCAATATGCAAAGTATTCTGACTGTCACAAAACACATGAATTTTATCTTGTTTGTGTTCGAGCTCCTTAAGTAACCTTTGTATCCATATAGCTTCCTTGCATGCTTGTGTAGCTGTCATGTATTATGCCTCTGTCGTAGATAAAGCCACAACAGTCTGCAGTTTGAAACCCACTACTGACTCCTCCTGCAAGTGTAAACACATAGCCGATGATTGGATTTTCTTTTATCAAGGTCACCTGCAAAATCTGAATCAACGTAGCCTCTGACAGTAAATTCTGACCCTCCATAATATAATGCAACATCTGAGGTTCCTCTGATGTATCTTAGAATACTCTTCACTGTTTGCCAATGTTCTCCACCAGAATTCGCCATGTATCGACTAACTACTCCCACTGCTTGTGCAATGTCTGGTCTTGTATAGATCATAGCGAACATCAAACTTCCCACTGCTGATGCATATGGTACTTCGAGACATCTCCTTCCTCTCTGCCCATTCATTAGAACACATACTTGAGGATAACTTGAAATTAATAGGAAGTGGGGTAGAAATTGGCTTACAATCTTGCATGTTGAAGTGTCGCAAGATTTTCTTCAAGTAATTCTTCTGTGAAAGCCAAATCTTCCTGTTATTTCTATCTCGGTGAATTTGCATCTCTATAATCTTGTTTGCTGGTCCCAAGTCCTTCATTTCAAACTCCTTAGCCAACTGTGCCTTTAATTCTTGGACTTGATCTTTGTTGGGGCCTGCGACCAACATGTCGTCCACATACAACAGCAAAATGATAAAATCATTATCTTCAAATCTCTTGTAATAAGTACAATGGTCTGAACTGAGTCTGTTGTATCCAAGGCTCATAATGGAGGAATCAAATCTCTTATACCAACACCTCGGCGCCTGTTTGAGACCGTATAGAGATTTGTTCAATCTGCAAACCAAGTTCTCCTTGTCTATTTCAGCAAAACCTTCTGGTTAGAGCATATAAATCTCTTCTTCAAGTTCTCCATGAAGAAATGCAGTTTTCACATCTAACTGTTCTAGATGTAGGTCGAATGTAGCACACATTGCCAAGACTACTCTGACTGTCATGAGTCTAACTACTGGAGAAAATATCTTATTGAAGTCAATACCTTCTTTCTGAGCATATCCCTTTACCACTAATTTTGCACGATACCGCTGCACTTGATTATTGCCATCACGTTTGATCTTGTAGACCCATTTATTTCCAATGGCTTTTCTTCCATGTGGCAATGGCACAAGTTCCCATGTCTTATTTTTGTGTAGAGCTTCAATTTCTTCCTGCATTGCTGTTGTCTACAAAGTAACATCTGAGCTGTTTAAAGCTTCATGGAAAGTTGATGGCTCTTCATCCTCTGTTAAAAGACAATATACAACATTGATCTCTGTAACATACTCTGAGTGCCAAGTTGGTGGTCGTCTCTCTCGAGTTGACCGACAAACTTCTAGAGCCTCAGACTCGACTGGTTCTTGTTCCTCATGCTCTGGTGCTGCTTTAGAAGACTCTGAATCTTCCTGACTATTTTCTACATATATAGGTGTAGTCTCTGACTTTTCTTTCACAGTACTATTATCCCCATCTTTCTTTTGCAGTTGATCTTCTACAAAGACAACGTCTCTGCTAATGACAATCTTGTGGGCAGTGGGATCCCACAGACGATACCCCTTTACACCATCAGCATACCCAAACAAGATACACCTCCTAGATTTTGGATCTATCTTTGTTCTTTCTTGGGCATTATACATTACATATATATGACTTCCAAATGCATGTAAATGTGAGTAATCAGTTGGCTTACCTGTCCACATCTCCATTGGCGTCTTCAACTCAATGGTCATTGATGGAGACCGATTTATCACATAACGAGCGGTTTGGTCGCTTAACCCAAAAGAGTTAGGTAGGCCGTAGCCTTCAACATAACTCTTATCCTCTCTCAGTAAGAGTTCTGTTCATCCGCTCCGCCACTCCATTTTGTTGAGGAGTGTATACCGGTTATAATCGCCTCGAATACCTTCTTACTTACGATGATGCAAGAAATGCACCATCCGTATACTCTCCATCATTATCTGTTCTTAAGCACTTGATCTTTTTCCCAGATTCAAGTTCAACCCGCGCTTTGAATTCCTTGAATACTGAAAACACATCTGACTTTTTCTTGATTGGATACACTCAACATCTCCTAGAGTAATCATCAATAAAAGTAACGAAGTACTTTGTACCTCCTTAGGATAAATCCGGTGATTCCCAAACATCAGAATGAACTAAGTCGAGAATGTATTTACTTATAGCATGAAATCTGCTAAATTTCAATCTATGCTGCTTACTTGTAACACAATGCTCGTAAAATGGTAGACTTACCGATTTGAGTCCCTGAGCAGCTATCGTTAGAGAGAATCTTCAAACCTTGTTCTGACATGTGGCCAAGTTTGAGATGCCACATCATCGCTGACTCTTCTCCATTTGACGTGACACACGCATCAGCTTTCTGTAGTGTTTCTCCTTGAAGCATGAATAGATTCGCATTGATCTTTTCTGCCTTCATTAACACAAGCACTCCTCTGACAATTTTTATCATCCCATTTTCAATATGGACTTTGTACCCAAGACTATCTATTTGTCCCAAAGACAATAGATTTTTCTTCAGGCCTTTGACATATCGTACCTCCTGAATTGTGCGAACTGTACCATCATACATTTTTATTTTGACAGTACCAGTACCAATACCAGCGATCTCCAAGGCATGGTCATCGCCTATGTACACAGATCCTCCTGAGATTGGTTCATATGTGTGGAACCATTCTCTCCGAGAGGTCATGTGCCATGTTGCTCCTAAGTCTATAAGCCAGACGTCAACTAACCGCTTCGCCTTCATAGCATTACTGCCGCTCATTATTGAGAATTTCGCCATCATCCGAAGTACTAGCCACACAACTCTGAGCATTTGATGACTCAGGTACTTTATTCTCTCTACTCTTCTGATTGCTCCAACACTCTTTCTTCATATGTCCTTTCTTGCCACAATTGTAGCATTTCACATTCTTCTTACTTCTGGATTTTGATCTACCATGATTGTAACTCCCACTGGGGCCACGTTCTGTTGATCTCCCTCTCGTCACCAATAGCGCTTCTGCTTACTGCGAACTTGCATGTCTATCTTCCTTGGTCTTGCTCCTGCTTTCTTCATTTAAGATGGAGGCTGCAACATCATCGAAAACTAGACTGTCCGTAGGGTTTTTGTTCGTCAGATTAATGATGAGTTGATCATATGAATCTGGTAGACTTTAAAGTAGAAGCTCCGCACGTTTATTTTCCTCTATTTTGTGACCCAACGTTGTGAGTTGCGAAAATAGAGTCTTCAATGTGTTGATATGGTCGATTACTGATATAGATTCCGCTATGCGAAGAGTACAGAGTCTCCTCTTTAAAAAGATCTTGTTGTGCAGCGACTTAGCCTCGTACAACTTTGTGAGAGTATCTCATATTTCCTTCGCTGTCTTTTTCTCTACCATACTGGATAATACCTCATCTGTAAGTGCTAAGTGTAGATCAGCAATTGCATTACCGTCTATCTCGTTCCACTTAGCATCATCAGTTACCTCTATGGGTCTTTCTCCAATTGCTGCCAAGCAATTGTTTTTCCTCAAGATAGCTTTCATCTTCATTTTCCACAACGAGAAATTGTTCCCATTGAACTTCTCAATCTCGTATTTTGCCGCCATTGCTTTCACCACGAACTAACTTAGTTAGGATCGGCTCTCACTGTTTCACGTTAACAGTACCGTATATGTGAATAGTAACTATATACATGAACAGTGACCCGCTTCCAAAAAATGCAACCAATGCTCTGATACCACTGTTGGGAGATTTATGGGTGAAGCAGAACCACAGCTAAGTGAGATTAGAAGAAAAATAAAGAGCAAGCACAAATTTAGACACTAGAAATTATGTGGTTCGGCTTATAGCCTACATCCACGGACAAAGACAGAAAGAAATAATTTTATTATACTAGAAAAATAATAACTTCTCTTTAATAATACAAGAGAATAATTATACTCTCTCTATAATTAGGAGAAAATTATTCTCACTTCCAAATACCCCAATTACACCCAATAACTCTCAAAATTCTCTCTAATACAAGAGAAAATAAATTTTTGGGGATGATTGAAATGAGGGAAGAGGCTCTCAATTTATAGCCGCATTTTGGCTACTATTCATTATTATTTTATTATATACATATTATTTTTTTTTCTCAACACGGTACTGTGTGCCATGTTGAATTGGAGAATTGGGCACCGCCCATCTAGAAGGGCGGTGCCCAACTTTCCAACTTTGACATTTCATGGGCTACCAGAGTTGCTGAGCCTCCAAAAACTAATCTTGAGTTCGGAAGACCTTGTTTCCTTAAATTACTATGATGATTTTTGTATGATTTGTGAGAAAAGTGAGGAATTTTTGAGGAAATGATGTTTTTGGTGGTTTGTGCTTGTTTTGATGATGAGTACAGGTTTATTTGGTTGTTGAGAAAGTAAAGGTAAGAAAAAAATGTTTTAAGTTGTTTTATATTTTGATTTTCAGGAAAAATTAATTAAAATTTCTAATTTTTAGTTTGACAGCTTTTATTTGTATTTTGATTTTCAGGAAAAACTAATTAAAATTTCTAATTTTCTCTTGGTCCCAATAATGAAAATTTCTATAATTGGAGAAGGCTATTGGCTACCAATAGCAGGTTTATAGGAGTTATGATTAGGGATGGCAAAAAAGTCTGGTCCTAATTTTGGTCCGATTAGTCCGACCCTTATTTTTAGGATTTAGGCCTGAATTTAAGGACAAAATTTGGGCTCGGGCTTATACATATGAAGCCCGTTTAAATTTGGGCCAGAGCTCGGGCCTTATATAGCCTGACCCGGTCCTGACTTTTAAAAAAAAAATTAAACATACGCTCATAAGTATTGGAGTAATTTTTTTTCTTTCATGTTGGATTGTAAATTGTCATTTTTAAACTAAAGAACTTCTTGTTTAAATTGTGTAATCAAATTATGTGTTTTTATTTGTTTGTTAAACTAATGAACTCTTTAGTTGGATTATTGAATTAAATTGTGTTTTTATTTGAATTAGATCTAATTTATGTTTTTATTTATCTAATTGTTTATGTTTATGTTATTTTAATAAGGTTTTAAAGTTTTTAAATATTAATATATTACGATATTTTAAATTGAAATTATTTAAATATTAAAAAAAATTGGTCGAGCCCGAACAAAGCCCGAACCCAACCTTAATTTTGAACATTCGGACTTTTATAGGGTTCAGGCCTATGTTTGTATTATCGGACTTGGGCTTGGACTCGGGCTCAGGCTTAGCCAAGCCCTGTCCTAGCCCAGCCCATTGCCATCCCTAGCTATGATATCAAACTTGGCATTTGTGTTCCGGAACATTTTTTCAACTTTGTTTCAATTGGGTACAGTTTTTGTGATTTTTATTAATTTGTTTGGGTTAAATTGGATATTTGTGTTTAGGGAATTGTTGTGGAGAAGGAAAGATTAAGAGTAGATGAAGGACTCAGTTTCTGATCAAAATTTCTACATTGAGAGTGATGAAGAGAAGGTGTTAGCTGTAAATGGAGGTGAAGAAGAAGAACAAGGAGATGATGGTGGAAATGTTTCTGATTCTTCAGCCGAAAGTCGGCAGTACAGGTTCTTACAACACTTTTTGGCCTCGAAGTTACAGGTACAGGAAAAAAATTAAAATTATCTTTGAACATTCCTTTTGTGTCAATTAGATTTTGCTTTTGGATTCTCACTGGAATTTGTTGTTTGCATTTCTTGGCTTTTCAGTTAAAATCAAGTATCTATTCTTAGAATTTGCCTTGTTCTGGGGATTTCTTTTCTAATGGGACAAATGGTGATTAAAAAAAAAAAGTGAAATTTTCGGTAGTTAGATGAGTGATAAACTTATCAATAATAGGTAATTGCAAGCTGTTGAATGTTTTAGATTTAAAATAGAAATGGATTTTTTTTATGTTGGTTTGGTGTTGGAGATTAGATTGCTATAAAGGAATCCAGGATGAATTTATGGCGGCTTTGATTGGTTTTCCATAAAGGGAAAAGGATTTTGGGAGTATTGATTAAGCTAATTTACTTGGAAAATTGATATTTTATTGTGATTTTGCAAGCCAATTTTCCAAAGGTTGGAGCAGTAGTCAAAAGGTTACAGCTTTGTCCACCTCAATTTTATTGGATAGTAAAAGCAAATGTTCTATTTGTGTTCTCTAATAACTTGATGTCTCAACTTTCTGCAGTAGGCCATGGATTTACTAGCAGAATTTCAATGATTAGAGGGTCTACCACCCACTTTTATTTTACAAATTTTGCAGCCTTTTGAAGATGTTGAGTTGAAAGGTGTGTTAATATCAAGTCAAAGTTACGATTCTCCTTATGAGAAATTTTTTTATATTTATTTTGTAGGTTCTGTTAAATTATTTGTGTTTTGATTGTCAATGTGCATGTGTTTAGTCGTTTAGGTACTCGTGGTGGGCATGAAATTGTGGAGCCTTCTTTTAGTTCATCCTGGAAGCATATTTGTTGTGACCCAGCCGGACTTTAGAATTGGCAATGCCTGCAGGTTCACGCATGTCAGCGCTAGAACCAATTAACATTTAATTATTTAGCTGAATTTTCCAAATCAATGTGCATGCATTTAATTGTTTCATTAATTTAATTCGTTTCATTATACATTATGTTCATGCAATAGTGCAGAGCATAGCATATTTAATTATTAAAGACTATATATACACACACTCAAGTTGAATTGTTTCTTAATAATTTTATTTTCTATTTTTTCCATATTTAATGATATAAATGCTACTATGTGCATTTAAATTTAAATTTTGCATGATCGAACACGAATGTAATATAAATATTTTGGGAGACTAGCTCATATTACTCCCTCGATAGGAAGTCCGCTAATTTGTTCCTCGTACTGCATGATTTTCAGGTTTTATAGTGATTTTAGTTGTTTGGCTATTGTGCAGAGTGATTTAGTTATAGAGTGATTTCTGATTGCATGTAATGATAGAATTTGTAGGTAGTAGCCATCAAACAACTTGACCGGAATGGCCTTCGAGGAAACTAGGAGTTTTTGGTGGAAATTCTCATGCTTGGTCTCTTACCCACCCAAACCTGGCCAACTTGTTTGGCTATTGCGCAGATGGAGACCAATTCCTCCTGTTAACTGGTTTACCATTGGAAGATCATTTACACGTTGGTTTGTGCTTTATACTCATTCTATTGTAAAATTTCCTACGCTTAAGAGCTATTTCGTATACCAATGAAAGTTATAATTTGTAGCATAAAATCTGAAAAATTGAAGAAAAGTTCTCAAGTTGTTTCATGTTATTTTCCTTGGTCAAGTGAAATAATTGAAGAAGTCTCTTTGATTTAGAAATATTTTAACAGGATGAATCTAATTCTTCAAGTTTGACATATTTTTTTCTCATTTTTTATCGGATTGAATTCATACATTGTTTTGACACACTCGTATCTCCACTTTAATCGGTTCAATTTTACAAATTTTGCTCAAATTTAAAAAAATCTCAATTTCTACCATAACCTAGATGAAATGTATTCATTATGTTTGATACTTTTTTAAACTTTAATCATCAAATTGACGGCACATATTGTTTAGTCAAATTTTTAATAATAATTAAGACAATTATGATTATTGATATGATAATTAATAATTTTAAATTAAATATTTATATATTCAATTATATATTTTTTTAAAAAAATGAGTATTATATTTCATATATTAAAATTAGAGATAATATCTTAAGAGGTTTAGATAATCTTCCATTTAAATGAAAGATTTAGAACAGTTAATCTAAATATTTGCAAGAAAAATAATTATTTAAAGAAAATATGATTTCATAAAATAAGTTATTTTCAAAATTTATTTTAATCAAATTTGTTTAACAGTCTATTTGAAATTTATAAATTACATTAGTTTTCCCTTTTTTTCAACAATGTAAGAGACTTTTAGCAAAAGTGATTATTTTATTATTAAATGTAATTAAATTAATAATAGGTAGAAAATTCAATAAAACTTGATATTTTTATATATTTATGTGACTAAAATAGATATTTTATGTTGTAAATTTGCATTACTGGTAATATAATTTTTGTATATTTTATAATGATATAATATTAACTTCAAATAATAGACTAGTCGCCTTCTATAGTGCAAGCATTATGGAAATGACTCATATAACTTATTATAGATTTTTTTTTTTATAGAATTTACATTAGGGATGGCAATTTCCGGGTCCGGGTCCGGGTTTGGGCTTTCCGGTTCCGGACCCGGATAATGAATTTCTCCGGGGAAATGGAAAGAGCCCAGTCGGCGAATAATCTTTGGACAATAAATCCCACTCTCAGCGGAGATCATGGGTGTCACGATCCCACGTGACTTCAGCTTCCGGATCTGAAATTTTTGGGAAAAAGCGATCCATTGGTGTATATAGAGCGGTTTAATGACATGACGAGTCGCGGGGTTTGTCGGCAGCATGAGGTGTAGGGCCTTCCGCTCACTCTTGAGGAAGGACAAGAGAATGGTACCTGCAGGCTCCCACGGGGAAGCATCCTGTGCTTTGAAAAGATGTGTAGGGAGTTTGCAGAGCAATTTTGGGCCGCAGTGACCCAGAGGATGATATGATGGAGTCGTCGAAGTAAGGCGGAGGGAGGGAGAGTCCCTCAGGAGTTTGTCAAAAGATACCATAGATCGGTCCTAGATCTTGGCGCGTTTAATCATCCCAGTGACGGAGGGTCGAAGGATGGGATCCGGATGGGAGACTATGGTATAATCTGCGAGTCCTTCGATCAGTTCATATTTGGACGCATATGAGCGAGTAAAGCTGGATATGGTAATTGAAGAGGAAAATGTTGTAAAGTTGAGAAGTGAGCGGTCAGCGGAGCAAGAGAAAGGAGAAAGGAGGTCCTGCCGAGGAGCACAAGCTTAAAGCATCGAGGACCAGGGTTGCCTCGTCTGACCACTTGCGAGAGCTCCCCACCGCGGATGGTTCTCACGCCACCTCGCGGGTCTCGAGTCGGGATCACGGGGAGTGCGGGGTCATGGCGACCACACATCCATGATCGACCACCAGAAGACTCGAGATGAACTACAGCAGGCGGATCGCCCATTGCCACCCTACAGAAAAGTTTCCCGAGGGATCGGGCGTACTGAGATGGTGGAGCAGAGTCCAGCTTACAGGCAATACGAGGTTGAAAGTATCTCTCGAAGAGATACTTCAAGTGGTCGAGGAGTGAGGGCTGCTGAGCCCTCAGCGCCTGATGGCCAAGTCGGTGGCAAAGCAGGACAAGGGTGGTTCTGCTTGTTTCCATAGTGACCACGGCCATTCCACATCACGATCTGGTGATTTGAAGAACCGGTGGAGGATCCGGTTGAGAATCGAGTACTTGGATGAGTTTATTGAAGGAGGGCATCCGGTGGTTGAAGCGACGATCACGAGGAAGATGATCGAGCTTACTGAAATAGACATGGAACCACCGACCACGAGGGTGATCTCGGGAGGGCCCACGATGGCGGGAAGTTCAAGCAGGGCTCGGAAGAACTATTACGGATATCTGCACTGCCGGTCGGGAGGTCCTATTCACTTGCCCATGCCAAAAGGCCAAGGTCCGGCGAGTGCCCATTATGTAGGAAGGAGGGACGAGGAGGGTGTTGTACCTCACGAGGATGCCACAGTTGTAAAAGCCAACATAGCTAACAAGGAAGTTGACCGAATATTTGTAGACTCGGGAAGCTCGGTGGATATTCTCTTCGAATCCATACTCGAGGATTTGGGAATAGCGATGCGAGCCTCGAGCGGATGAGCACTTCCTTGAAAGGATTCGGGAGGAAAGCTAATACCTCTAGGCATCATCAAGTTGGCGAGTAACCATGAGCTCGAGGCCTTTTGAAAGAACATGATGCTTGGATTTTGTGGTGGTAGATGAAGCCGACCCATACCGAGTAATTCTAGGGAGGCCGTTTATGAGGATCGACCGGTCGTGCTATCCACCCATTACTTGGCCCTAAAGTATCAAGTGAATGAGGTATGTAGGGGTCGTGAAAGGCAGCCGGAGGGTGGCGAGGAGTTGCTTCTGTTATGGCGGCTAAAGAAACCATCTGAGATAACCTCGCTTGGACTCGGGGGAATCGAGGAATGGAGGCGGGAGCCGGTGAGAAGTTGGAGGAGGTCGAGGTGAGCGAGGCGGCCCAGGAAGAAAATCTGGATCAGCTCGGGCATTAGCGAGCAATTGAAGGAAAATGCACGGGATTGACCCAGTGAGAATATGCCAGGATTGACCCGAAGTGGCGTGTCACGAGTGGCAATACTGGAGAGATGCTAAGCCGGTGAGGCGAGAAAAGGAGATACGTCGACCAGAGAGATATGAAGCCATCAATCGTGAGGTGGAGAAGGCTGCTGAAGCGGGATTCATGAGGAGGTCTCCTACCCGAATGGATCTCGAATGTGGTCTTGAGTGAAGAAGGCAAGTGGGAAATGGAGAATGTGCGTGGACTTCGTAGATGTGAACAAGGCTTGCCCGAAAGATAGCTTTCACTGCCAAAGATAGACCAGTGGTGGATTCTACAGTGGGACACGGGCTCTTAGTTTTATGGATGCATTCTCGGGATATAACCAGATTCCATGCACCGATCGGATGAGGAGTGCATGCTTTCATCACCAATCGAGATTGTCTTGCTTCTAAGGTCATGCCCTTGGTCTCGAAGAATGCGGGAGCAACATACGGAGGTCGGTGAACAAGGTCTTGAGCCATTAATTGGTCGAACGATGGAGGTGTATGTGGATGACATGATCACAAAGTTGAAAGACGCAGGAGGAGCATGTAAGGCACTTAGAGGAGACCTTCGCACTCTTAAGAAAGTACTGGGATGAAGCTAAACCTAGAGAAATGTGCTTTTGGAGTTGGTTCGGGAAAATTCTTGAGCTTCATGGTCGATCCGCGAGAGGATCGAGGCCAATCAGGAGAAGATAAGAGCGATGGTGGAAATGAGGTCCCCAGTAGCCTCGAGGAGATACAAAGTCTCATCGCAGCTGGGATCCCTCAGCGGGTTCGTATCTCGAGCCACGGATAAATGCTGAGTCTTCTTCGGGAAATGAGGAAAGGCGGGAAGACAAAGTGGACGCCTGAATGCGAGCGGCGTTCCAGCAGTTGAAAGAATACTTCTGAAGGCTCCATTACTATCTATACCTTGAGCAGGGGAGGTACTGTTTTTGTATTTAGCCGTGTCCCAATGGGCAACGAGCTCAGTTATGGTAAGGGAGGAGTCAGGGGTGTAGTACCCTGTTTATTACACGAGCAGAGCTTTGTTGGAAGCTGAGACTCGATATCCAATGATGGAGAAATGGGCAATGGCCCTGGTCACGGCAGCTCGAAAGCTGAGGCCTTATTTTCAGGCACATTTAGTAGTGGTTCTAACAAACCAGCCACTCAGGCAAACTCTGTACAAGCCTGAGACTTCTGGAAGGTTGGACAAAATGGTCAGTGGAGCTAAGTGAGTTTGACATTAATTACCAGCCCCGAGCAGCCATAAAACCATAGTCTTTAGGCGACTTCGTGGTCGAGTGCATCGTGAGGGATGAGGAAGCGGAGAGCGAGCCCCACCGGATGCCGGACCTCGACCAATACATGGATAGTCACGGTAGATGGATCTTGTGGAAATCAGGGAGCAGGGGTGTAGTACCTGCTTATTACACGAGCGAGCTTTGTTGGAGTCGAGACTCGATATCCAATGATGGAGAAATGGGCAATGGCCCAGTCACGGCATCGAAGTCGAGGCCTTATTTTCGAGCACATTTAGTAGTGGTTCTAACAAACCGACCACTCGGGCAAACTCTGTACAAGCTCGAGACTTCTGGAAGGTTGGACAAAATGGTCGATGGAGCTAAGTGAGTTTGACATTAATTACCAGCCCCGAGCAGCCATAAAACCATAGTCTTTAGCTGACTTCGTGGTCGAGTGCACTGTAAGGGATGAGGAAACGGAGAGCGAGCCCCCACCAGATGCCCAGACCTCGACCAATACATGGATAGTCACAGTAGATGGATCTTGTGGAAATCAGGGAGCAGGGGCAGGAGTTGTGCTCCTAAGTCCTGAGGGATAGAGATGCAATACGCTGTGAAATTAGAGTTCGAAGTTACCAACAATCAGGCCGAGTACAAAGCCGTAATAGCGGGATTGAAGCTCGCCTCGGTAGTAAAAGCAGAGGAGGTAAAGCTTTGAACAGACTCACAGCTGGTAACAAACCACCTCGACGAGAGCTTCTAGGCGAAGGGGGAGAAGATGGAAGCCTACCTATGGAAGGTGAAGCAGCTAATGGG
The DNA here is from genome assembly GCA_025617385.1 of Murraya koenigii. NCBI lineage: Eukaryota > Viridiplantae > Streptophyta > Magnoliopsida > Sapindales > Rutaceae > Murraya > Murraya koenigii. The sequence continues at coordinate 12,778,122 of CM046813.1, read as the reverse complement.
GAGTTTCTGAGCTATCGAGGTGGAACAAATCCTAAGGGGGAAGAATTTTCGAGCTGATATGATAGCTCGCATGGCAGCCGCATCAGACCCCAAGTTACCGAAGTCTATCCCTTTGGAAATCAAGACACTGTCGAGCATCGGCGAGGGGACGAAGTGATGAGCTTATCGACGAGCAACACCTGGATGGAGCCGATCGTTTCTTACCTCAAGGAAGAGACAGTGCAAGCCGATAAGAAGCAAGCAAGGTAGTTGAAGTGCAAAGCGACCAGGTATACTTTCATCGACGGGGTCTTATATAGACGGGGGTACACTCTCCCCTTGAGGCAAGGATACTTCTGGCCCCGCATGCATCAAGATGCTCAAAAGAAGATCAGAAGCTGCAAGAGTTGCCAAAGTTTTGCCAATTACCTAACTCAGCCTCCGGAGAACCTTACGGTGATGAACTCACCGTGGCCATTTGCTCAATGGAATTGACTTGGTCGGACCGCTGAGGAAAGCGTCGCCACCCATGCCATAGTCGCAATAGATTATTTCACCAAATGGATCGAAGTGGGAGCCTTGAGTAGCGTCACGGAAGATAAAACCACTGATTTCATTTGGAAAAATGTAATTTGCAGCTATGAGATTCCTCATGCGTTGGTCATAGACAATGGGAGACAGTTTGACAATGGAAAGTTCAGAGACTTCAGCCGAAATCTGGGGATAGAGCTGAAATTTTGCTCTCCCTCACACCCACAAGCCAATGGACAAGTAGAAGCTGCAAACAAGACCATAAAACGTCTCCTGAAGGCCAGACTTGGCGAGCAAAAAGGAGCCTGGGTGGACGAGCTGCTTGGTGCCTTGTGGGCTTACAGAACCACACACAAAACGGCCACTGGAGAGACCCCATTCTCCTTGGCGTTTGGGCATGAAGCAGTGGTTCCTACTGAAATAGGAATGGGGACACATCGGACAGAACACTTCAATGAGGAGCAAAACAACGAGCAGATATGTGCAGGTCTGAACTTACTGGAAGAGAAGAGAGAAATGGTTGCTGCTAAGATTACAGAATATCAACAGAGAGTGGCTCGTTATTACAACCAAAATGTGCACATTCGCCGGTTCCAAGTAGGTGATTGGGTACTCAGAAGAGTCAACCAGAGCACGAAGGACCCAAGGCAAGGTGTGCTAGGACCGAATTGGGAAGGTCCTTATCGAGTCACTCAATTAGCCAGACCAGGAGCATACCGGCTAACCCATCCGGATGGACGAGAGGTCAAGAGGCCGTGGAATGCACAACTCCTGATGAAATACTTCCAGTAAGTTTCCTTGTATTGTAAATGTTAATGTAAGATTCCTTCCCAAAATGGGGATGTGTAAAAACTCAAATGTATGTAAGAGTGAGAAAAATATTTGTAATATAAATTCAAGTTGAAGCCAAGTAGCTTGTGAAGAACGCTAAGGTCAGAAGTTCCAAAGCCTAAGCCTTTAGGCGGGACAGTACCTAGCGAGGCCCATTGCAGGCTCGAGCAGAAGAAGCTCCCGAAGAACGCTAAAGTCAGAAGTCTCAAAGCCTAAGCCTTTAGGCGGGATGGTACCTAGCGAGACCAATTGCAGGTCGAGTAGAAGAAGCTCCAGAAGAACGCTAAGGTCAGAAGTCCCAAAGCCTAAGCTTTTAGGCGGGACGGTACCTAGCGAGGCCAGTCGTAGGCCGGCGAAGAAGCTCACGAACGCTGAGGTCGAAGTCCCAAGCCTAAGCCTTTAGGCGGGACGAGTATCTAGCGAGGCCAATTGCAGTCAGGCGGAAGAAGCTCAGGAAGAACGCTAAGGTCGAAGTCCCAAAGCTAGCTTTTAGGCGGGACGGTACCTAGCGAGGCCAGTGTAGGCCGGCGGAAGAAGTTCTCGAAGAGCGCTAAGGTCGAAGTCCTAAAGCCTAAGCCTTTAGGCGGGACGGTACCTAGCGAGGCCAATCTGAGGCCGAGCGGAAGAAGCTCATGAAGAACGCTAAGGTCGAAGTCCCAAGCCTAAGCTTTTAGGCGGGACGGTACTAGCGAGGCCAGTGCAGGCTGGCGGAAGAAGCTCTTGAAGAACGCTACGGTCAGAAGTCCCAAAGCCTAAGCCTTTAGGCGGACGGTACCTAGCGAGACCAATTGCAGGCCCGAGTAGAAGAAGTTCATGAAGAACGCTAAGGGCAGAAGTCCCAAAGCCTAAGTTTTAGGCGGGATGGTGCCAAGCGAGGCCAATTGTAGGCCCGAGCAGAAGCTCTTGAAGACAACGCTCAGACCGGAAGTCCCAAAGCCTAAGCCTTAGGCGGGACGGTGCCTAGCGAGGCCAATTGCAGGCCAAGCGGAAGCTCATGAAAAACGCTAAGGCCAGAAGTCCCAAAGCCTAAGTCTTAGGCGGGACGGTGCCAAGCGTAGCCAATTATAGACTCAAGCAAGAAGAGCGCGAGAAGATTACATTGAATTTAAACATGAGCCAAAATTGGGCTCGAAGCAAATAAGCTCGCAATATAAAGAGCCACAAAGCATGAGCAGAATGTCGGTCCAGAAAGACCGAGCTCACGAAACAGGCCAAAGGCTTTCAGCCTAACTCAAGGTAAATCTTTGCCAAGCATAAGTCTAAAGAATCATACACGCAGTAATACACTTGGGCATAAAGCAAAATAAAAAGTCCAACAATTATAAAATTCTCACTTAGCAAGTATATGAAGTCGATCCCACATACAAAACAAGAGAATATACACATGAGCACAAAAAGGAGTTGTTCAATATATGTCTTTTTATTTCATTGAAAAGATTACAAGTACAGGGAATAATAAAAAAGAAGGAAAAATATAGTTCAGGCAGCAGGGTTGTCATCGGCAGCAGCAGCATGGGCATCATCGGTAGCAGGAGGAGGAGTAGCAGCAGGAGGAGCATCTCCAGCAGCAACAGGAGGAGCGTCAGCAGCAGGGGGAGGATCAACTTTCCCAGGTCCAGTCTGTGGCTCGGAAGGGGTAGGGGCGTCGTGAATGCGCATGTACTCAGCAACACCCTCTTGGACCTTAGACAGGTCGACCTCAGGATGTACCTTGCCCAAGGCATACACGAGGCAGTCATAGCTGAAGTCCACCCCATTGTTGTACTCGGATGCGAGCTGGACCTTCAAAGCATCTATCTGCCCTTGGAGACGAGAAGTTTCTCCTTCCATGGCCTTCTCGTAGGAGGATCTCTCGATGTCCAAATCCTTCCGAGTCTCGATCAACTCTTCACGGATGACAGTCAGCTCCCTCTAGAATTGAGAAACATTAGAGTCAGACACCGTTGTCCTCTTTGTAAAGGTTGCATTCTCCTCTTGGAGCCTCGAGTTCTCCTCTTTCAACTCCCCGACAGTCTGCTCCAAGTTCCGGATAGCTGCTCGAAGTTCCTCCTGAGAGTCTTGGGTCTTGGCCTTGAGCCTAGTTACAACCGCTGAAGTTCGGGAAGAAAGCACTTGGAGAGCACTAAGCGACTTGTCGACGATCATGGGACTCCAGCCCGTCCAGGAACCTATAGTCCATCTCCCGGTGAAGTTCCTCGGTGGGGCTCGACACGGTCGGGCGAGACCTCACTCCTGCACATCTTCGGTCGAGGTGAGGCGAGGCTGCGATCCTCTGACGCTGCGATGAGGATCTTCTTCTGTTCGTCTGCTTGCTGAGCGGAAGGGGAACTCGGCGGTGGAGGTGGAGCATTTGTTTCGCTCGTGGTCTCTTTGAGGTGCTCGCGCCTCCGGCGATTCTACGCGCTGTGCATCATCTCACGCACCCCCCTCATATCTTCTGCTGGCACTAGACCAAATTCCACAAAATTTTGGGGTGTAAGCAGCTCCCCGCACGAGCTCGGGTATTCAAGAGCAGTCTTCACGTGTGCTTGAAGCTCTTCCCAATTCTCGAAGAAGCACTACAGAAGCGCAAAAATAGCCAAGATAAAATAATGAGAACAGATGCGAGCGAAAAAATTAAAATGAGAATTCACCGGACGGATAGACAACTCGGAGTGCAAAAATGCCAGTGGAGCCGGAGGGATCCCTCGGTGAGAGGTGCAGACGTGCCCCATTCTCCCCAACGAAGAAGAATTTGCTCTTCCGGTTGCCACCGAAGTTGGGAGATCGGTGATGGGTTTTTACCCTTCAGTTCGGAGGTAAGGTAGTACTCAACCAAGCATCTTTGGGTTGCACTTCAACTGATACAGGTGCTTTATTTCCCCTACCGAAGGTTCACCCAGATTGCACCATTTCCATAGCACAAAGAGTCCAGAAAGGACCCTCCACCAGTTCGGGTTCAACTGCCCCGGGGCCAGACGAAATCTGGACAAACCTGGGCAAAATAAGGCAGGAGAGGCAGCCTGACCCCCTACCTGAAGCATTCCAGATGGAAGGTCGTATACCCTTGAGGGGGACGGCTGGGGATATCACCCCTGCCCGGCAACCTTAAATCCACATTATTGGGTATGTTGTAAGTATCCCTAAGTCTATCCAAGTCTGACTGGGTGGTTTCACATCTCATTTGGTCAATAGGGTATCCCCTACCCTCAGACCTTTGGTTGGCCCTTTCCTCTTGATGCGACTGGGCCCCCGCCGCGGGCAATGCCCCTTCTGAACTAGAATCCCTTACGGGAATTATACTAAGGGGCTCTACTTCACTAGAAGAGGAAGATTCCTCAGAGGACATCCTACGGGCTCTACCAGACATTTTCTCCTAGAGTTCAACCTACCCAAACGGAATCAAGAATCCGGAAGAAGGAAAAATGGTGAAAATAAAAAGAAGAAGGGTTGTACCTGGATATAGAGAAAGGTTTATACGGTTGGAAATCGTTCTGACACGAAAGAAGAAGATGAAGAAGCACTTGCGAAAAATTTTAGGTTTGAGTAAAAATGAACAATAGGAAGTACAGATGAAGAAATCAAGGGTTTTTAAAAGAGGAAAGGTGCGTCTCTTCAACAGACGGCACGTAGATCAAGGGGCGCGACCTTTCGAGTCACGTCCCTTCAAAATTTGAACGCACGGTCAGGATCTATCCACGTGTCCCGCATTAAATGCGAAATGATGGTAGTGGAAGACAACTGGAGAACGTGGGGAAGTGTAAAAGGCCGGGAAGTCGGCCCATCACTAATAAGTTTCCTGTCTTATCTCATTTCACTCAAAAGACTAGAAACTGGGGGACTGGTGTTTGGGTAATATCGGTCAGGTCTCCTCGAGGCCCTTCCAGCTCGAACAAAATACCCCGAGGTCAACCCAGCTCGAGCAGAAGTCCCGACCACTGGCACGAAGACAATCTCACTAGACGTCAAAGCTGGTTAAGGTCGAGGAGTTCAGAGCCATCCGAGCTCCGAGCTCTCTTGCCTTCTCGAGGTCATCAGGTCAGGTCAAGGCCGGACAAGGACGAGGAGCTCGAAGATTGATCGGGACCCGAGCTCTCCATTCTACTCGTTGCAGTCAAGTTCTCGAGCACAATTGGGCTACACCAGTCATAGGACAAATGAAATGTGAGATCCGATTTAGTGCGGTCCGACCCGTTTTCTTATAATCCTGGCACACCTTTCGATGTCTGACCAGGGCCCTACATGGTATGGTGGTGGTACTATTGCCGATGGCCGGCACATGCCCCCACGGTGTCATCATTGCTTGCGCGCACGCCCGACATGATGATCTGGCCATGTGAGCCATGTTAACAGGACAGCCGCGCATCCCTAGGGAATATTACGCTAATCCCAGTTGTCAGAGGGGCCCAGACACCACTGAAGCAGGAACAGATGATCCAGGGAAGAAAGGGAGGTTCCGAAAATTGCGGGGGTAAATTGTGGGGGTTCCGAAAATTCACACAGGTTCTTCCTATCTTTGCTTCCCTTTACACTAATTCTCTGAAAATTCTATTATTCAGAAAGAAAGGCTAAAATACCCCTTTCATTCTTCCGGTCTCTCTAAAAAGAGGGATACCAAAAAGAACAACCCGATCACTGACTTGAGCGTCGGAGGGTTTTCGCCGGAACAACATCCGGCGACCCCTGACCTTATTTTCTGTGAGTATAGGTCCGGGAGACTTCCGTTCTTACAAAAGACAGAGGGGTTAGAATTGGGGGGCAGTCCTGCTCGAGCTCGAGCTATACGCGAGCAGAAGATTCTTAACACTGTTTGAAAGGACACGGGAAAACTGCATCAACAATTATAGTAGTGATAAACGAGATTTACTGATATAAAATGAGTGGCTCAAATATTACTACTATTTTATAATTGAAATTAAATCCCACAGGCTCACAGCCCGCACTTGCTTTGGAACGACATGATTCACATGACAAGTACGCTATGTTTTGCCCCCAAACACAGGCTGTTGGTCATCTCAGAGTCAGCAAACAATCAATGTCAATCTATAAGGGGTAATTTTTTTTTATAATATTTAAAAATATTTTTTTTTGAAAGAAAGAAACTGGAATAATACAAACTTATATGACATAACAATAATTATTATTTTGACCTTAACAAATTTACAAACCTTAGTTTTGATAATAACAAACAATATGGTAATATGAAAAAAATATTTTTAAATCTCGATAGAATGTCAAAAGCTATTCATATGAGATTAAGTTCAAAATATTCAAGAATGTGCTCATCACGTTAAGACTCAAATGTGAAGAATACTAATTTAGGTAATGTTTCATTTTCATAATTTTTGTGAAGCTAATTTGACTAGTTTGGCTACATTTATGCATGTTTTAGCATTAAAAAGCTCAAATTGATAAGGATCATGACATTCAAATATATCTTTGTTTCCAAAAGTTATGTTTTCTATACTTGTAGAAAAGTGGAAGCTAAACGTTTTATCATAATAAATTTCTTATAAGTATATGGATTTCTTTGAAAAAGTCTTGACAAAAGTTTTGATGTGTGGAAAAAATATAAAAAATTTATATAGTCTTAATGCTATTTATGAAAATCCAACAGAGGACACATTTGATAAAATTTCAAAAGTGTTCACGCACTTTCGTAATTATAAAAAAAGGTCAAAATTGTGAATATTGAGAAAAGCCCAAAGTGGCTAGCTGTAGCTGGTTTGCTTTCTAGAGGACAATTGGCGAGCCGGTTTACTTAAAAGACCCAATAGGTAATATGTTCGTTGATTTTGAATTTTATGTTCCTAACTACTAGTTTCTACTTAAATCTATATAAACCAATTTTTTTAACCGTTAAAATGTGCGTTGAGCATGAAATTTATCTATTTTCTTAACTACGAAATACTTTTAAGCTTTCATTTCCTTTCATTCATAATCATATACAAACTTAGGTGTAAATTTGTATATCTATTCTTATAAGTAGTATATTGTTTATAAAATTCTTTTTTTTTTTGTTCACATTGAGTAAGCCTTAGGAAACACTTCGACGAAGATGGAACATATACTTAGGATGATTTGTAAATAAATATTGATACCCTTGAGGTCAATTATAATATTTGGAGCCTTGAGATATAAAACTTGTTATAGTGCATTCCTCAACTTGAAATAGTTTGGAGGTATAGATATAGACTGGTTGTTGAATCATACAAAAATTTAATGTGTTTGTTTTCTTTTTACACTTACCTTTTAATTTACTTGTTGATTATAATAATTGTTGTTGTTGTGTGGTGGTAGTTATTGGTGTTGGATTATGGTTTTAGTATTGATGTAATTTTTAAAACCCAATTCAATTCCTCTTGGGTTGTTTATCTAGAATATTGTATATTATAAAGATTAATTTGTTTCAAATATTTAAAATTAGATTTAGTTTATTTTATATAGTAAATATCTAAATTGTGTCATCGTATAGTCTCAAGTAGACTAAACACCTTTTTTATATGATTTATGCCATAGTTACATGTGTTTATTTAATCTCTAAGCTCTTTTCAAAACTTTTATTGTTGTTTGATTATTTTTTAATTAAAGCTTTTAAAGATTAAATAATATTTTTTTTTTACTAACAAAAACTTAAATTTTAGATTTTTAGGAGTAGATCTTTAAAAGTTTTTTTAAAATGTTAAAATTTTAAAATATTATATAATTATTTGATAATTTTATTTCATTTCTTTTATAATATAACTTTGAAAATTTTATCTATAAAAATAATTTTATAATTTTTAATAAAATTTCTTTGACAGCCATATAATTAAATTTTTTTCATGAAAATTCTATTTAAATAAACTATATTTGTAAAATTATACTAAATGGAGCCTAAAAAGCTGGAGAAATTTAGCCTAAATAAAGTTAATAAACAGGCTTCAAATAAAGCGGGTCATAAAATGCAAAGGCCCAGTTTGATAAACATTGAGGATTTCTACCTCATTGTCCTCTTCTTGACACGCAAGCTACCGTCTAATTATTTCAATTCTCCTTCCTATCTTCTGCTTAGTCTTCTTCTTTCTCTGTTTCTTCGTTTAAACCCTATCACACACTCTCACTCCCTCCCGCCCTCATCTCCCCAAAGCGACATCGTTATAGGGAGTCAGCCAGCAATCATGAACAACTATTCTCTCCTGACAACCCCCACTTCAAACAGCCCCCTTCTCTTCTCCCCCTTCCTCAACCCTTCTCCTCTCCCTAAACGCCGTCGTTTCAAAGTCTCCTTGCCGCGCAACCGCTCCATTGCCACGTCGGCATCTGCATCAGCAGCCGCAACGCCAACAACAACTCCGTCTGATAATATTTGGGGACCTAGGAAAGAACTGCACGGCATACAGCCTCTCGTGGATAACCTTTCGCCGCCGGTGAGACTTGCCACGTCGGCGGTCGTCATCGCCGGGGCTGTATTTGCTGGGTTTAAGTTAGGATGTAAGTATGGTGGTGGGTCCCGCAACGTGGCAATTGGTGGGGCCGCCATTTTGGGGGCTGCCGGTGGGGCCTTGTCCTATGCCATGAACGCCGCCGTCCCTGAGGTTGCGGCCAAGCGGTTACATGATTACGTGGCCGATTGTAATGATCCTGGTGCTGTGAAGAGAGAGGACATTGAAGCAATTGCTAGCAAGTTCGTTTTTAAATTAAAATTTTTTCTTATAATTACTATTATTTCTTATTACTTATTCTTACTTTAAATTGTTAAATTTTTCAGATATGGCGTGAGCAAACAAGACGAGGCGTTTAATGCAGAGCTTTCTGAAATATACTGCCGGTAAGTGATGAAGAATAGTGTAATTAGCCATCAAGCATTGGATTAATGCTTTTTGAATCATTGGATTCTTTTCAATAACATGTGCAACTAGGGCCTTAAGGGTAGTGTTCCATATATTTATGTGTCTGAATTATAATTCACAAAATTGACTTGAAATGGGAAATTAATTTCTATTCATTCATCTATTTCTATCAGTTGTATACATATGATGTGGTTCACTTAAAGACCTTCAATTTCTCCTTTAGGTTTGTGACTTTGGTCCTTCCTCCGGGAGGTGAAGATCTTAGAGGTGATGAAGTTGATAAAATTGTTCAGTTTAAGAAAGCTTTAGGTATTGATGATCCTGATGCAGCTGCAATGCATGTAGAGGTAATCTAATATTTACATATCTGGAAATATTATCTTAAAAATTAGTATGCATGTGGTATATTATTATTAAACTGTTGTTTTGCTTATTGGTTTGTAGATTGGTCGGAGAATTTTCAGGCAAAGGCTTGAAGTTGGAGATCGTGATGGTGACATTGAGCAGCGTTGGGCAATTAACTTATAATTTTGCTAGTGTAAATCTTTGTCTAGGATTTTTAGTTAAGATATGGAGCTTGACCATTATTAGTGACTCTCCAGTGCAGGCATTTCAGAAGCTGATATATGTTTCCACTCTTGCCTTTGGGGAAGCATCACCGTTCCTTTTACCTTGGAAGCGTGTTTTTAAGGTTACCGATTCACAGGTATTCTTTGGTCTATTATGCTTGTCTATCTTTTGTTATCGAATTCAATGCCGTAGGGTCAGAAAATATAGTTGTTTTGGCCCATTAAAGTTATTAAAAGTTCCAACATGTATTTTCTCCTTCTAGGTTGAGATTGCCATCCGTGATAATGCCAAACGCTTGTATGCTTCTAAGCTAAAATCGGTTGGCAGAGGTAAATACATAATCTTTTTAAGGTCATTATCAGTGAATGTTAATGCTGCTTTAAGTGATCCAGCCAGCTCAATGAAGAAAAAGATTTTGATAAGTGATTTTTTTGTATTTATGCATGAGAGGATGTGTTGTTAGTCACCTTTTTTTGGCGTTTAACATAAAATGGTATGTTTGATTACGTTGCATTGCAAATTCTATCAAACTGGTTACCCATTTATATTTAAGCCTACCAGGGGTGGTGGTTAGGTCCTGTATTTTAATAAATTGCATGTTCAATTCTCTAGACTTCGTTACGAACAACTTGTAAATGAATTATTTTCTATGCTTTTCATATTATCTTCATTGTGGATTTCTGGTCCTCATAAAATACCCAAGTTGAACATGTTTGCTAACGCTTGGATGCATAATTTATGCTAACAAAGTTTGAAAAATATTTGCTAACAGATGTTGATGCTGAGTATCTTGTTAGACTAAGAGAAGAACAGCTTTCGTATCGTCTTTCTGATGCAGTACGTTCTTCTGTTCTTCGCAGCTTATTACTTTTGATTGATTTCTTCTGGTAGCTTTTCTACAACTCTAGTGTCTGTGCTATGTTTTATTTTCAGCTTGCTGAAGATTTGTTTAGGGAGCATACAAGGAAATTGGTTGAGCAGAATATTGTAACCGCACTCAGTATTCTGAAGTCCAGAACAAGAGCAGTGTATGACTACTAATTATCTGGCTCTACTTTTGCTCATCTATAATATCATTGTGTTGTCAAGCCTGTTTGGTCATCCTTTTCTTCTTTAAGTGTCTTGTAGAGTCTTCTTGTATGAGTAAAGTCTAAACAGTAGGGTGCAATTGGTATTTTGTGTTCATGTAGTATCTAGATAACTGTATTACAAAAGTTGGGCCCATACAAAACTTTTTTGTAGTTAATTGTGTTAAGGAACACACAAACACAACACAATTATTAAAGGGAAACACAACACAATATTCCTAGACCTTTCTATTAAGCGTGTTAAGTTTGTATTTTAGCCACCGACCCAACAAGTTTACTTGCTTAGAAATGTTGAACTGCTGTAATCTGTTTTCAATTCACGAGTTCAACCTGCTTAACAGTTTTAGACAAATACAAAGCCTGTAACACATGTTGACAGTTTCAGTGCACAATAACTTGTTTTCTGCAATAATTCTGACAATGCCTTACAAAAATAATTATCAATATTGTATCAAATTTTATATATTGCTAATACACTTTATTAAGTCGTTAACTGATATGTGATGTGAGCTGGTTGAGGACCCCAATCCTGAACTAGACAAGATTATTAGTTGTTTTGGTCAGGTCAATCTTAACCCACTAACTTCTTATTATGTTCACGTACCATATCTCCATGCATATAATAGGATGCTCATGGTCTTGCACATGAATAAAGCATTGGGAATAGCTTTATCCATGACTTGTGAATTTGAAGTTTCCTTGATAATTCATCCATTACATTTACAGTAACTAATAATGTAATCTGAATTTCCAGCAAGGGTGTTGCACAAGTTGTTGAAGAGCTAGATAAGGTACTGGCATTTAATAATTTGCTGATTTCTTTAAAGGAGCATCCAAATGCAGATCACTTTGCCCGTGGGGTTGGTCCGGTGTCTTTAGTAGGTAAGAACCATTTTTTGTTCAATTGAGTTTAGGGCTTGCAATATTCTTTATATAGTGCTAACATAAATTTTTGGTTTAGGTGGTGAGTTTGATGGTGACAGAAAGATGGATGACTTGAAGCTGCTGTACAGAGCATATGTAACAGATTCTTTATCTGGTGGCCGCATGGAAGAAAACAAGGTGAACAAATGCATTTTTGATTTTCCTTAGTATATTCTACCTTCACTGTCGTAATAAATATAGGACACATCTTTCTTTACAATTTTTTATAAGTAGCATTTAATTGGTTCTTGATGGTGTATTGAAATGTACTTAAAGTAAGTGGTCCTTGTACTTTTTGTATAGAAGCCATGTTTTAGCTAAGCATGTGGTGTTTGCCTTCTACACTGAAAGCTTGACAGAGTACTTACTCCTTTTTGTGGGGTATATTATGTTGTGTTATTCTGCTTGATTGGTGATATAATTTACAGCAGCTGAGAAACTTCTCGACAAAGAACAGCTATTTGTTTAGCAATTCTGTAGGTTGTGGATCAGGTTGGCAGAGTTAGATGGCAACAAAAGACATAATATAATTGCTTAATAATTTTTAGACGATGATTGATCATTGTTCATAGTTGTGGTGGTTGCTTTTTAGGGATCCCCCTTTTGGTGGCTAGCTCTGCAGTGAGCGAGCCTTGTGTTTGTTGTACCCAAAATTCCCTTCTCCCAGCTGCTCCTGGAACAATTCTTATACATTTCTAACTGCTCAAGCTTTGAGTCCGTTTATCAGATCTATACATTATATCTTTTGTTGTTGACAAATAGAGGATAGAAAGGATAAGATAAAGGAAGAAACACAATCAAAAGTTTTATGGTTCATTTTATCTCTGAATTTTGGAAGGATTTTATTTAGTAGTCCAAGCCAAGACATGTCATTTAGTTCACCTTTTTCAAGTCTGTGTACTTCTTTGGGGGTTGATCCCTTGTAATCTCATTATTGAGAGTTCGTCTGGTCGACCAAGCTAGTTACCATATCAGACCGTAAACGTCAGTTCTATACAATATCAAATGCTGTCCTGTTATAATTCAGCTCCATATCAACTAAGCCTCACTGCAAACAATCTCAAAATAGACGTTTTAAGTTCCAAACTGTTGGGGTAGTTGCAAGGCCTTAAAGAATTGCTTCCCCGGTGAGTAACCTGTTTCAACATATCCATTAGGCCATACTTCTTTCATTCAAGTCTGTACCTAAAAGTTATTATGATCATATCTTATTAATGGGTTTCTCTTTATGCATCATTTAAACAAAGAATTAGTTAAGTTGTGTGTTTGTTGCATGTCTGTGCGAAACAAGCATTCGTAACAGATAGATTGCTTATAAACGTAAATAACTTCATGAACTTCATTGCATGGCCTCTGGAAGATCTTGCAGTAGGACACACAAAAGATTATTATTTATTATTTTTGACATCAATGCATTTATTTTTATTGAGGGTGTTTATATGTTTTTCTTTTTTCTGTTGTTGGATTATGTTTCTAATTAGACACTCATCACGTTTTGTTCCTTTCATTTTTCTTTCCTTTTTTGTAGCTTGCTGCTTTGAATCAATTGAGGAACATATTTGGTTTGGGCAAACGGGAATCAGAGGCCATTACAATTGATGTCACTTCAAAGGTATACCGTAAAAGACTTGGCCAAGCTGTTTCTGGTGGTGCTTTAGAAGCAGCAGATAGCAAAGCATCATTCCTTCAAAGTCTTTGTGAGGAATTGCACTTTGATCCGCAAAAGGCCTGCGAGATCCATGAAGGTAATAATAGTTAGTGCCATCAATGTTCTTAAAACTGTTACACAGCAAATCTGAGTTGTAATCATTTTGGTAAGGTGGGGCAGGAGGAAGAAAAGAATTTAGACCTTTTTGTTTCTATTTATTCTTTTTTCTCCTTTGCCAATTGAAAAATTTGTTGCGTTCAGATGTGTCTGATATGTGTACTTTGTTTTCAGAAATTTACAGGCAAAAGCTTCAGCAGTTTGTAGCCAATGGAGAGCTAAATGATGAGGATGTTGCTGCTTTGTTGAGGTTACGAGTCATGCTATGCATTCCTCAGCAAACTGTTGAAGCAGCACACACTGACATTTGTGGCAGTTTGTTTGAAAAGGTTACATGGTTTCTTTTAATATTCCTTTGTCATATGAGAATCCTAGTGACGGTACAACTGTTTTTCTTGGTCTGTTTAGATATATTTTTGGTCTTAACGATTGACTACTTGGAAAAGCTTGTATCTAATTGTTTCAAATGGAATAGCTTATAGGCGGAGAAATTGAATCTTCTTATGGTTAGATAAGGGGCCAGTGTTGGTTAAACACTCATCCCTTATATAAATTATGCTATTTGGAGATGATTAGCTGTTATCAGCACCTAGTCTTGTCAGAAAGTAAAAGGTAGAAAAGTTATACCAATGTGCTTTTTACAAAATGCTAATTATTGTGCACTGTCTGGCCTTTTAATGCCCTATGTTTATCAATTACTGTCGGAACATTTTCCTTAGTTTGGGTTGTTGGTCAATTCCCATCATTACATATTTACTTTGAGGACGTACATATCACAGACTAAAAAAGTTTCATGTTTTCCATATTAGTGGAAAGATGTTGTGTTAAAAGTTGCATTTGCCTTATTAGTCCTTGGACTTTCAGATCACTGATATTTAAACTATTGAGATAAATTTTAACATGCTAATTATTTAGTTGCTTTTTCTAGGTTGTGAAAGATGCAATTTCTTCCGGTGTTGAAGGTTATGATGGTGAGGTTAAGAAAGCGGTGAGAAAGGCTGCACATGGGTTGCGATTAACGAGGGAGGCTGCCATGTCTATTGCTAGCAAGGCAGTAAGTATCTCTTCTGCTATGTGTGTGATTATAATGAAAAATGTTCACATATAACGTTTTTCCTACCTTTCAAAAAAATATTTCTATTTTGTTATTTATTCTTCAACTTATATATGCACAGGTCAGACGGATTTTTGTAATCTATATAAAACGAGCTCGGGCAGCTGAGAACCGCACTGAGGCTGCAAAAGAACTTAAGAAGCTGATAACTTTCAACACGTTGGTTGTGACTGAATTGGTGGCTGATATTAAGGGAGAATCTTCTGATACTTCTGGAAAAGAGCCGATTAAAGAGGAAGAAAAACAAACTGATGAGGATGAGGAAGAATGGGAGTCCCTTGAGTCACTTAAGAAAATTACACCTAGCAAGGAACTTGCTGAAAAGATGGGGAAGCCTGGACAGACAGAGATAAATCTCAAAGATGACCTTCCTGAGAGAGATCGAACTGATCTTTACAAGACATACTTGCTTTATTGTCTAACAGGAGAAGTCACAAAGATCCCTTTTGGTGCCTCGATCACTACAAAGAAGGATGATTCAGAGTATGTTCTGCTAAGTCAGCTTGGTGGGATTCTGGGTTTGACAACTAAGGAGATTGTGGATGTCCATAGGGGCCTGGCAGAGCAGGCATTTAGGCAACAAGCTGAGGTGATTTTAGCTGATGGACAATTGACTAAGGCAAGGATTGAGCAGCTTAATGAGGTTCAGAAGCAAGTTGGTCTGCCTTCAGAGTATGCACAGAAAATAATTAAAAACATAACCACTACAAAAATGGCGGCTGCTATTGAAACAGCGGTAGCTCAGGGGAAGCTAAATATAAAGCAGATAAGAGAACTCAAGGAAGCTAGTGTTGATCTAGACAACATGATCTCTGAAAGTTTACGAGAGAATCTCTTTAAGAAGACGGTGGATGAAATTTTCTCATCAGGCACTGGAGAGTTCGATGCGGAGGAAGTTTATGAGAAAATTCCAGCTGACCTCAGCATTAATGCTGAGAAGGCTAGAAGGGTTGTTCATGAACTCGCACGAAACAGATTATCAAACTCCCTGATTCAGGCTGTGTCACTGCTGAGACAGAAGAATCGACAAGGAGTGGTATGGATATGGTTTATAATCTTGTTATTTTGCTTGTTTCAACTAAAACATGCTTCTATGTATGCATACATGATCCTGTGCACAAATACCTAGTTCTGAGGGGCTGGATTCTGCCCTTTTTCTTTTTGTTGTGTAGGTTTCCTCGCTAAATGATTTGCTGGCTTGTGACAAAGCTGTGCCGGCTGAGCCATTGTATTGGGATGTGCCAGATGAGCTAGCTGATCTATTCAATATATACATGAAGAGCAACCCTGCACCCGAAAAACTGTCTCGCTTGCAGTATCTGCTGGGTATAAGTGATTCGACAGCTGCTGCTCTTCGAGAAATGGGAGATTCACTACTCTCTGTTGGAGCAGAGGAGGAAAATTTTGTATTCTAATTGTTATATGATTTTATGAAATAGGTTTTATACGCGCTGAAGGATATTTCTACATCACCTTTTTCATTAGATTTGAGTGGAAAATATTGTTGTAAGATTATTAGAGGAACTGTCAATGTGATACTACATGGTGAAATTTTGAATAGCCATTAAAGTACCATTAATTATTATCCCTTGGTAGGTTGTGGAAATAACAGTTTTCTTTACTAAATATATATATATTTTAAGGAAAAATGGACTCTCTTTAGGGTTGTAATTTTTTAAATAATTGTTGTTAGCTGTATAAATAATGTGGAAAAAAATATTAAACTTTTGATAAAATTTATTTTTAAAAATAGTGAGTTTTAAAAATCATTGTATGTGTTTAATAAATTTTATTATTATGTCGTTGTAAGAAAATAAATAATTAAATTTGACATAATGTTAAAAAAATTATTTAAATATTTATAACGAAGTACATAAAATTATTTATTGAGTAATTATTAGTAATTAAAATAAATATTCTATATAATTTATTTTTTATCTAAATATAATTAATACTAATTATTATCAATTTAATGATTTTAATTCTTAATTAATAAAGACAATTTTAAATTTTTATAATAAATATAAGAATATATATGAAATTATATTAAGTGTAAATGTGATTTTTAAAATTAAATTTTAAAAAATTACTTATTCCTTATTTTACAAAATCTATTGTATGATAGAATGATTTTGTTAAAAGTGATTTCTAAAAATATTTAATAAATATTAAAATTAACTTTTAATTTTTTAAAATTACTTTTAAGCCTGCTAAAAATAATTCCAAAAGGACTTTTAATCTTTACAAAACAATAACCAAGGAGTATTATTTTAAAATTTTAATGGATGGTTAAAAACATGCAGAGAGTATATAGAATAAACTGGATCTATGTAATTCTCAACTAATTTGAATGAGTAAATACAAGGAATTTGTAATGTTCTAATGCAAATCAAATTAGTAACAAAACGAATTAATATTTTGCTTATCTTCAGGTACCATATCATCCGTTCTAGTTTTATCATGAGCAAATGTCACATGATAAACAAGATACATTACCATTATATACTCTAGGTTATCTCTTTTCATTCACTCTTTAATGGTTCATAGGTGGTAATTTCCGAAAAAACTTATTAAATTTACACGAATATTACAGAAATAAATAGATGTATTTCGCATTTTTAATAACTATGTCGAGTTTGGAATTAGAATTCTTGACACAATAACTTATTATGGCACGTCTAATAATCCAATTAATTATATTATATTAACTTATTTATATTCAAGAGAATTGTGATGCACTCAATAAATTGAGAAAAATTTATTAAAATAAAAAATGAAGTATCCATCAAAAGCAAAAGGGAGGCAAAAGCAAAAATTTAATTAAATAATTCAAATCAATTGAAGGGTGTGAAAATTTTATTGAATATGAAAATGTTATTGACTTAAAGTACAGTAAAAGAACATATTGTAATTGACATAACTCAATTATAATTAAGTAATCTGAGTAGTAGAGGTGAGCATGATTCGATTCGATTCGGTTCGGTTTGAAATTTAACAGAATTAATTTAAATCGGTTCTTATTTAAAAAGAACCAAATAAAAACCAAATAAATAAAGAACCAAACATGAACCAAACCATTTGGTTCGGTTCGGTTCGGTTCGAATTTTTGGTTCTATGCCTATTAGGCCTATTTTTGAATTTTTAAATTTATAGTCTATTATACTTCATTAATGGAATAAATTTTTCATCACAATTTTTTTACAAATACAGAAATATTGACAATAAATACAAAATATTCAAAACACATTTAAAAATATAAATTTAAACTTAACCTCAAATGTACCATCTATATAAACATAAAATTGCAAAGACTAAAAACATAAAAATAACAATAGTTACAATACGAAATACAAAAATTACAAACAAATATCAACAACATTCTCACATTTTCATGATTTCATTACTCATCAATATGCATTTTCTAATTTCCAGCTCAATGTTTGAATCTATAAAAAAATTTAAAACAACATTAAATAATTAAATAAACAAATTATGAAAACAAGATACTATTTTTTTTCTAATTAAAAAAACTTATTAACCAAAAACATCAATCGACAGCCATTTGCTCTTGTTGAGATTTCATTGGCCTAGAAAATTCTCTAAGAAATTAAAACAATTATATTAAAATCATTAATTCTTTAAACAAAATATTAAAAATGAGATAACAAAAAATAACATAATAAATAACAATATTACCTGTTTTAATTAATTCATAAAATTCAGCTTCCTCCTGACTTAGTTGTATTATACGCTCTCCTAATAGAGTTGAGCGAAACCAATTTTGAGTGCAGATCAATGACTCAACAGTTTTATGAATTTATAAGTTTTGATTTTAGGATTTGTTTTATGGTGAAAATATTATATATATATATAGTAGTAATTGTGTGTGTGAGTTTATTGTAACAATTTGAGATAACTAATAAAAATGTAATATGTTTTAAAACTTAATAAAATTATAAAAATATTACGGTTTTTCGGTTCGGTTCTTGATTATGCATTATGAACCAAATCCCGAACCATTGTTTTGGTTTTTTATATAACTATATGTTCGGTTATTTATATAAAAAAAAAAATCGATCCGTAACCGAACCAAACCACCGGTTCAATGCGGGTTTTTTTAGGCCACGCTTTTTTGCTCAGACTCTATTGAGTAGATTACAATTTTAATTTTACACACTAGATTAATAATAATTGAAAAATAATATAACACTTAATTAATAATACAAATTCAAATCAATTAAAATGTGACACATGTGATAGGACTTAAAGTTATGAAATTCAATTTTATTTAATTAATTAAAGAATATGATGCAATTTAATCAATAACCATAAAGATATTTAATTTTAAAGTACACGAATTCAATTTGAATTTGATAGGAATATGATAATGATAAATCTTTATGGCAAAAATTAGAATTGATAACATTGTTGTAATCTTATTAGTGGGATTGTTTTCACCTTCCCACCTGTTGCCTTCGGATTACTAAGATGAGAGCTGAAAAACAAGTCATCGGTTCATATTTGTATCGTATCAGCTTCGTGTCTAGTTAAATTTAGGTCTACAACATAACTCATTTAATAATTATGTCAAAATATTAAAACTCTAATCTAACATAAAAAATAAACGATTACCTAATAACCCGTTTAACATACATACATACGTATATTTATGTATTTAACAAAATTTACATTAAACATTTGCAGATTGTTATATGTATAAATATAAATAGTTTATCAATATTATAAAATATACATATCTACCAAACTCTTACACATTTATACTATTAAAGTTTTAGTTTTAATTATATATATATATATATATATATATATATATATATATATATGTTGAAATCATAAAATATATATGTCTACTAATATTTTACATATTTAAACTATTGAAGTTCTAAATCTATATAAAATTTTATAAACAAAATATTGTGTATATGTTCATCATTCTAAACAAATAAAAATAAAAAGAGATAATCATATGCAATATTTGAGTTTTGATGATAATAGCTTACAACTTAATTTATAATAAAAAATATAATCGTGTTATGATTTAGATAAATGGATTAAAAACTCTAACCACATACAGGAAAAATAATATATTGACCCGGACCTGACCTATTTATTAATTGTATCAAATTTGACAATTCATACTTCTTTGTTTATATTATGTTCGTATCAAATAATTAAATTGTGTCAAATTTTATCAACTCTAGCTAAGACACTATCCTTTTGGTTAGAATGAATTTGGGTGGGATGTTATTGAATATTGACTTTAGTGTTACTGCTTTGACTGGTGTTAATTTTGTTGATAGTGGATTGCGGGCTCTAACAGTGATAGGCCTTGCTGTGAGTGCTAGTGTGGAAGAAGAGTATCTAGCAAACAATGGATAAAGATGGGTTTTTATGTACTGTCATAAGGCTTAAGACAACCTAGCCCTACTTAGAATTGGCAATCGAGACGTCCCATTGGGATTAGCCAATGCTGATTCCTATCAATTGTTTAATTAGATTAAAAAATTATATTTGTTTGGGGAGTGCTGAGCAGGCCCACTTGAGGACAATCCAGCCCGAGCAGAAGACCTGATCACTAGCACGAAGACACTCAAGCTTGGTGTCAAAGCCGGTTGAGGTCAAGTGTTCTAAAGCTGGTCAGGTTCTGATATGCCCATTCTGCTCGGATAGGGTCACAAAGACCCTCGACACGAAAGCGATCCTAGTCGCTATGGACAGAGCACTCGAACAAGGAGAAACCAGAGCTCGAGCAGAGCAAACCTAAGCATGGCAGCCCCATCCCCCGACAACTTGTCACGACGATCGATAACTGACAGGCACCTTCACGCCTTAAGGTTTCATCACTATTACCGATGACCGGCACACGCCTCCACAGTATCATCATTATACACAAACCCACATGGTATCATCATTTGATCACGGGAACCCATACCCGTCTGATATCCCATACCTCCAGTTGTGCCGCAGTAACCAATAGCTATCAGAAAGATGCAGGTGCAATTAATGCAGGGGTTGGTGCCTAGGCAAAAAGGGGCGGGAAAACAGGGAGATAAATATGAGACGAGGGGCAAGGTAAAAAGGATTTTGATTCCAAATCTAATTTTCTATTCAGATTTTTCATTTTCTTTCCACTCTGAACCTCCTATTTTTTCCGGTCTCTCAGATTAAGAGAGATTAAAAAAGAATCAACTCGATTACTGACTTGAGTGTCGGAGGGTTTTCGCCAGAAAAATACCTGGCAACCCCTGATACTATTTTTGTGGATACAGGTCGGAGGACACCACCGCTTCAGTGAACGGAGAAATGCAGGAGCCAACTAGAAATCCCGCTCGAGCAACTAGTAACCAGAAGGCAACAGCACTACTTGGAAGCAAGCAGAAAACTGCATCAACATTTTGGCGCTGCTCATGGGAATCGGTTCAAAGCCAATCCCAGACATTCAAAAGCGTGACAACGAGAGATATGAAGAGAAGCCCTGAGGACGAGGCGAGGCAATGAGACTCGAGATAGGGAAATACAAGAAAGGATGGATCGGATGGAAAAGCAGATGGAGACACTGACGTCTATCCTACAAGAGCTCAAGGATGGACAAAGGAGAGCAAGCAATGACATCCTCGAATCCAGTCATGGGAATGTTCCCACCGGGGGGAACGCAGGAGATGGAGCCCAGAGGCAGAAAGCATAGAACATAGCCGAAAAGGAGGAGACAAACCCGGAGGAGAGAGAATCAAGACAGCACTTGCAGGACACGTGCACCCTTCCCGTGCGGAGGAGTTAGAGGGGGAGGGGGAGGTGCGCAGGCTGGCACAGGTCATTAAATACCTTCGGGGAAACGGGAAAGCACCATGTTGAAGGATCATGCTGGACAACGAATCCCCACTTTCAGCGGAAATCATGGGTGTTACAATCCCCATGGATTTTCGCTTTCCCGGCTTGAAGTTCTCAGAGAAGAGTGGCCCGCTACTACAATCAGAATTTGCACATCCGCCGATTCAAGATGGGAGACTAGGTACTTAGAAGAGTGAACCAGAGCACTAAAGATCCAAGACAAGTGATGTTAAGCTCGAATTGGGAGGGTCCTTACAGGGTCTCGCAAGTAGCAGGTCTGGGGACATACAAACTATCTTATCAGGATGGACGGGAAGTTAAAAGGCCATGGAATGCTCAGCATCTGATGAAATATTTTCAGTAAGTTCCCTTGTATTACAAGCACTGATATTAAGTTTCTCTCAAAATAGAAGTGTATAAAATCTTGTACATGAATAAAAGCATGAAAAACGCTTTCAAAATTATTACAATGCGAGCAAGTTAAAGCTTATGAAAACAAATAAAAGCTACAGGCCATAAGTCTCAAAGCCTGACCTAAGGCGAGACAGTGCCAAGTATAAGCCAAGAAAGGCTTGTGCAAGATAAGCTCGTTGATGAAGCTAAAGGCCATAAGTCTCAAAGCCTGACCTAAGGCGAGACAGTGCCGAGCATAAATCAATAAAGGTTCGAGCAAGATAAACTCGCTGATGAAGCTAAAGGCCATAAGTCTCAAAGCCTGACCTAAGGCGAGACGGTGCCAAGCATAAGCTAAGAAAGGCTCGAGTAGGATAAGCTCGCTAATAAAGCTAAAGGCCATAAGTCTCAAAGCCTAACCTAATGCGAGACGGTGCCATGCATAAGCCAGAAAGGTTCGACCAAGATAAGCTCGTGAAGAAATGTAAAGGCTGTAAGTCTCAACGCTTAGCCTAAGGCGAGACAGCGCCAAGCATTAGCCAGAAAGGGCTCGAGCAAGATAAGCTCTCGAAGAAATTGAAAGGCCGAAAGTCTCAAAGCCTAGCCTAAGGTGAGACAGTGCCAAGTGTTAGCTAGAAAGGTCTAGCAAGATAAGCTGAACGCAAAGGCCGTAAGTCTCAATGCCTAGCCTAAGGTGAGATAGTGCCAAGCATTAGCCAGAAAGGGCTCGAGCAAGATAAGCTCTCGAAGAAATGCAAAGGCCGTAAGTCTCAAAGCTTAGCCTAAGGTGTGACAGCACCAAGCATTAGCCAGAAAGGGCTCGAGCAAGATAAGCTCTCGAGAAAATACAAAAGCCGCAGGTCTCAAAGCTTAGCCTAAGGAGAGACAGTGCCAAGCATAAACCAAATATGGCTTGAGCAAGATAAGCTCGTGAAGAAAAATTGAAGTCCTCAAGCCTCAAACCGTGGCTAAGATGAGACGAGGAGCTGAAAACAGTCAGGACAAGCTCGAGCACAGCAAAGTTTTGGTGAGTTAATAACTCTCACATGAGCTCGCGTTGTCCAAGGCGGTGTTGGTGTGCATTTACAACTCCTCCCTAACTTGGTATGACACACTCCACAAGACTGCAAAAGACCAGAAAAAATAATAAGAGAGAGATTAAGTAGAAAAATCAAAGTAGAAAACATGATGGGCAGCAAATGACATGGAGTACAAAAGCGAGAAGGTATTTGAGGAACCTCTACGGTGGCGGAGGCTGCTTGCTCCCAGTTCCCTTCTGCAAAGAAGAATTTACCATTCCAATTGCCACCGGAGGTAGGGAGGTCGGTGATGGGCTTTTTGCCTTTCAAGCTAGAAATGAAGTAGTACCAGTCGTGTCCTTTGGGCTACTCTTTAACTGGTAGAGTGCTTTATTTCATCTAACGTCGTCTCACCCAAGTTACACTACCTCCACATGACATACAGCCCCGATAAAACCCTCCACCCATTTGGGTTCAGCTACTCCAGTGCCAAACGTAGTTGGGAGAGGACTCGGCCAAAATAGGGCTGTAAGGGCAGCTTAATGCCCCACCTCAAACACTCTAGATAAAGGGTGACGGACCCTCGAGGAGGGTGGCTTGGGGTGTTATTTTTGCCAGGGAGTCGCAAATCAACGCTGGTAGGGATGTGGTACATGGTCCTAAGCCGATCTAAATCTTGGTGTGAGGTTTGACACTTCATGTTATCGATAGCAAACAACTCGGCCTCCAACCTCTGGTCGGCCCTTTGCCTCTGTTGCGGCCGGGTTTCTCCTACAGCTTCGACCTCTTCAGGACTTAAGACTCTCACCGAAACCCCCCTACTGGCCTCGGAGTCACTCGAAGAAGATGATTCTTCAGGGGACATCCGGCAGGGTTGCTGAGTGGCTGACATTTTTTCCTAAAGATAGTCTACCAAGTGGGAAACAAAACCTAGAAAATAAAAAGATGAGAACGAGGAGAAGAAGTCAGAGAATTTATACCTGAAACTGATTTGAAGAAGGCAGGAGCAACGATGGCAACGAAGAAGATGGATTTCTCAGTGGGCGGCGGTTTTCAGTTGTAAGCAAAGAGTAGAAATAAAGAGTGCACAATGATGAAATTTGGGGTTTATAAAAGGGAAAGCAAGTCATGCCAACAGATGGCACGTTACTCAAGGGGACGTGACTGTTCTAGTAACTGCTTCTTCAAATTTCAAACGAGTGGTCCAGATTGGCTAACGCAGCTCGCATTAAATGTGAAGTGATGGAAGAGGCAGACAACTCAGCGTGAGAAAGTAAAAAGGGTGGGAACCCGCTCAAACAAGTAGTTTCCAGTCTTATCTCATTTCACTCTCAAGACAAGAAACTGGGGGACTGGTGTTTGGGGAGTGCCAAGCAGGCCCGCTCGAGGACAATCCAGCCTGAGCAGAAGACCTGATCACTAGCACGAAGACACCCCAGCTCGTTGTCAAAGCTGGTCGGGGTCAAGTGTTCTAAAGCTGTTCGGGTTCTGATATGCCCATCCTGCTCTGATAGGGTCACAAAGACCCTTGACTACTGAGCAGTCCTGGTCGCTTTGTGGACAGCACCCTGAACAAGGAGAAAACAGAGCTCGAGCAGAGCAAACCTAAGCATGGCAGCCCCATCCCCCGATAACTTGCCATGATGATTGATAACTGACATGCACCTTTGTGCCTTAGGGTTTCATCACAGTTACCGATGACCGTGCACACCTCCACAGTATCATCATTATACACAAATCCACATGGCATCATCATTTGATCATGGGAACCCATAGCCGTCTGACATCCCATACCCCAGGTTGTGCCGCAGCAATCCATAGCTATCAGAAAGATGCAGGCACAATTAATGCAGGGGTTGGTGCCTAGGCAAAGGGAGGGCGGGAAAACAGGGGGATAAATATGAGACGAGGGGCAAGATAAAAAGGATTTTGATTCCAAATCTAATTTTCTATCCTGATTTCTCATTTTCTTTCCACTCTGAACCTCCTATTTTTTCCGGTCTCTTATATTAAGAGGGATTAAAAAAGAATCAACCCGATTACTGACTTGAGCGTCGAAGGGTTTTAGCTAGAAAAACACCTGGCGACCCCTGATACTATTTCTGTGGATACAGGTCGGAGGACACCACCACTTCAGTGAACACAGAAACGCAGGAGCTAACAA
Organism: Murraya koenigii; assembly: GCA_025617385.1. Classification (NCBI taxonomy): domain Eukaryota; kingdom Viridiplantae; phylum Streptophyta; class Magnoliopsida; order Sapindales; family Rutaceae; genus Murraya; species Murraya koenigii. The sequence continues at coordinate 12,753,084 of CM046813.1, read as the reverse complement.
GAAATCCTGCTCGAGCAACCAGCGACCAGAAGGCAACATCACCACTTGGAAGCGAGCAGAAAATGGCATCAACAATATTGGATCTCATACTAATTTTTTAATCGGGACAAAGTAGGTACCGAATCTCCACCAGCCAAAATATCGGTATTCGGATGTCCTGATTGTATCGAATGTAATTATTATTTTAATTAAAATAAATTAATGAATTAAAAAATATAAACCATAATTTTGTTAATGATTGAGCTGTATGAGTGGGCTTGGACTTCCGAATAAATTCAATTTTTTATATTTTAACTATACTAGAAATTTAAAACAATTTAGTACAATGGAGATCCCAATGGGTGTCTTGATCAATATCAGCTTTTTAATCGGGACAAAAGTTTGTTCCAAATTCCTACATAATTTTAATCAATTTTAAAATGTATGTATTGAATCCTATATCAGACGGCTCAGGATTCAAAATTTCGATTAGAATTCAATTTTTTATGTCAACTCTAAATTAAAGAAGTATTTATTTTTTTGTCTGAAACTTGAATAAGTCTGAATCTGTCTAAATAGCAGTATGATTGAATTTTTTTCATAAGGGTTATTATATAATGCCGTGATTAAAATTTCAACATCAATACAGTAATTTAACATAAATTATGTAAATAAAATATAAAACTTATATATTTAACATAAAACTTGAAAATCAACATTAACTGTAAAATAAAATATAAATTTTACAAATTTAACATAAGATTTGTAAATAGAAGGTAAAATGAGTAAATTACTATAAAATTAGTAAATTGATGTATTATTAGTAAGTAAAATAAAAACTTGTAAATATAACATAAAACTCATAAATCAACATTAAGTGCAAAATAAAACATAAATTTTAGAAATTAAACATAAGACTTGTAAATAGAAAGTAAAACAAGTAAATTACTATAAAATTTGGTAAATTAATGTATTATTAGTAAATAAAATAAAAACTTACAAATATAACATAAAACTAATAAATCAACATTAAGTATAAAATAAAACATAAATTTTAGAAATAAAACATAAGACTTGTAAATGGAAGATAAAATAATTAAATTAATGTAAAACTAGTAAATTAATATATTATTGGTAAACAAAACAAAAACTTATAAATATAACATAAAAATAGTAGATCAACACTAACTGTAAAATAAAATATAATTTTTAGAAATGGAACATAAAAATTGTAAAAAGAAATTAAAACAAATAAATTATTACAAAATTGGTAAATTAATGTATGAGGAAATAAATTTTTACAAAATTGGTAAATTAACATATTATTTGTAAATAAAATAAAAATTTACAAATATAACATAAAACAAGTAAATTAACATTAAGTGCAAAATAAAATATAATTTTTGTAATTTATGTCTAAAACTTATGAATAAAAATTAAAATAAATTAATTAATGTAAGAATTACAGAAAAATTCATAATTATAAAATAAAAATTCATTATAATATTTATTGCCTAATATATTTATTGATTTTTTTATTTGAATTGAATAATGCTAGTCTTGCATTTATATAATACATGTGATGTTTTATTAAGAGTGAAATTTATTATCAAAATCAGACTTTAAAAAAAATAATTTTGATATCTTTCATAGTTATTATAGGATGATGTTATTTTACATCATTCTACGCTTTCTCAACAACAATCCTAAATGATCTCTAAGTATAAGTGAAAAGTTTGAAATTATATAAAATGTGTATAAGATTCAAAATGAGATTTAATTTTATTGATATATTATATATTATCTAATAATATAAGAATATTTTTTATTTTATTTTTGCTTGATCCACATCAAGATAATTAATAGCACTTAATTAACTGATGTAATAAATAGATATTATTATAGAAAATGAGAAAATAAAGTATACAAAAGTGAGAATAAATATGGAATTTATAGTTAAACTAATTCAATAAAACGTATTCTACTTTTTTAAGATAATTTTTATTTAATTAATGAGTAATTTTTTCCTTGTTTAATTAAAGAATTTTTTTTTGTAAATGAATACAAATTTTTTCACTAAAATTCTATATAAAATTTATTAATTTTTTAAATAATTAATAATCTTGTATGAATTTACTAGTATTTCTTTACCTTTACTAATTCTATGTTTAATTTATAATATTTATGTTTATACGGTATTAATGCCGTAATTTTCATTATGACATTATAATTTTTTTCCAATATCTGAATATAAATGACATATTATTTGTATAAATCACAAACATCTAAATTATTATTATTTGAAATTTATGTCATTGCAAGAATTATGTATGCTTGTCATATATTTTAAGAGTTAAATACATGCACATTACAATTAAAATCAAACATATGTAGAATTAGATAGTAATTGACCTTTAAATAAAAATATCATTAAATTACTCTAAATGCAAAATTTAATCAAATTATTATAATAATTAAAATTTTTAAAAGATAAGAAAATCAATTACATTCTTCAGAAAATTGATTTGCAATTTGATCTCATATTTGTTGCATGAAGACTTGATTTGATGGTCTAAAGAAGTTGCTTGTATTTATTGGCTGATTCAAATTTATACTGTTATTGTCCAACTCAACTTTTTCATTATCATATTTTAAAAATGCATCAGTAACTGATAATTTTTGAAAAAAAATTGTGTATTGCAATGCATGCGATAACAATATTTGTCAGAGCATCAAATGGATATGGCGGCGTTCATTTTAAAATTGGAAAGCGAGATTTTAGAACACCAAAAGTAGATTCAATAACATTCCTTAAGTTTGCATGGCTTTGGTTAAACATCCCCTCTTTCCATCTAGCTTGACCACCGTTACGAAAATCATTCAACCAATAACGTACATGACGATATGGCACCATAAAGCCCCAAGTATGTGTATATGCATGCCACGTTAATTAAATAGTATTTTTCTAGGTTCAATAATTATCAAAAGTTAATTATTAGAAAAAAATGTCTAATAATTATGTAAAGGGAAAAGATTACCTGGTGGTGGCATTGAAAAATTATGTCTTAAATCACAAGTCATTTTTGTCAAGACTCTTAAATCATGTGTCATTCATTCCCATCCAACAACAGCATATCCAAATATCATGTCAAGTCACTAATTGCCATGATATTTTGAAAACATTCCCTTATTCAAAGACCTTTATATGACACTTGTTTATTTATCAGATACATGCATACATGATTGCACTAACAACACCCTACACAAGTAAATATTATGAATATGAGAAATATATTAAAAACTTATGTGACTATTTATCATTGACAAAAGACAATTTACCTTAAATATTTTCCTTAGCACGTGATTAATATTGATCATTATTTTCTATTCAACAAACACATTTTTACTATAGTATAGCCATCTTTTTTCCTTAAAGAATTGACATAAATAAATAAACCCATTCATCTACATCTGCATTAATTCATAACATGCAGCAGATAGGGATGGTACAAATTTCCATGGAGACTAGCCCCTCGTGGATGTTCCCTATTTGGGAAGGGTATAAGGACGATTTTATATATAATTTCTTATTCAGGGAGGGGATGGAAATGATTTTTTATCCAAATTCTTTTCGGGGAAGGGACGAGGATGAGATGGAATCCCCATCCTCTCCCCATTTCTCTATTTTAATTTCAATTTTAAAAAATTATTGATGAATAAATAATAAAATTCAAATTATAAAATATTAAATATTAGTATAAATTTCAAAATATTTATACAAATATACTATGAAACTTTCGGGCCTAATTAACTAATTATAGTCTTAAATTACTATTCGATCATGTCTTATTTAAAAGGCATTGACCCAAAATTTTTGTTTTAAACTTTTATTAAATAAAACTATAAATTTATTAAAAATATTAATTTCAGTATTTATATCCATTTCATTTATTTTATTATTAATATGAAAGTAATTTTTTTTCTTTTTATTATAGGATAATAAAGATTGACGAAGATAATTATGCTGATAATTTATATTTTGGAATGCGACTTTTGTAATGGATTAATGTTAATGTAAAGATATATTGTCAAACTTTACTTTTATTAAAAATTTTTATTTTAGTGTGATTATATCAAATTCAGAAACTAAAAATGTATTGGTTATTGGGAGATTTATTTGGGGATTAGTGTCCCTTGAAGATCCCCTATTATTATTTGAGGGGAGGACGATGATGTTTTTAAACAATTTTGATGGGAATGAAGAGGGAACGAAGACTATCCAAAATATCGGGGATGAGTATGTGGATGATGGTCTCCTTCCCTCCCCTTCCCTTCGTATTACCATCCCTAACAATAGATGGTCTATTAAAAGTTCTTTAGAAAAAAAAATGATAATTTATAAAAAATAATAATAAGCTTGTAAAGAAATAAAATAAAAAATATATATAATCATTAAATCACGATATAATATTTTTCAATGAAAACACATTGTTACAGTTCAGCAAGCACAATAAAAGAAGAGTTTATGTTCAAGACCTTTTAATTTAAATAAAAGAGGTACCCATCCTATTTTGCTAAACTTTGAATCCACTATATTCTTTTTTGGTCACTTTTCATCTCCATCCATACCTTTATGTACTCCCTCTTGTCGCACAATTTGTTGATTGGTACATAATAAAGAAGATCTTGAATAGGTAAAATCTTTCTTTAAATTGTCATACAATCTTTCACCGAGAATCCTTTATCATCAGTCTTCTCCAATGCCTCTACTAACTTTTTGACTTCTTCATGAGTTTCATTAATTTTCCTTTTCTTTTATATTTTCTTAGAAACTTGTATCTCGTTTATACTTAGCTGATCTGAGTTATTATCATTAGGCACATGTGTTTCAAATATAGATGAGAAATTTCCCACTTCTGGTAAGTTATTCATACCAAAACTCTAGTATTAGATCTAGTAGCTAAAACTCGAGAGAACAAAGTATCTAATTGATCAACATTAACTAAAGGCTTATAATGAAATAACTTAGCATCCGAATGTTTATGTTTAACGAAGAAAAATAGTTAACACCCATATGTTATAAAATCTTATTATAAACATATTCTAATAAATTGAATAATTAATATGTTGTACTCTTCCCATCTTTCATATAGACAATCAAATATTTGGGTAAGAGGAATGTAACCATGTTATGTTACTATTGTCATTTTAATCCATGTTAAACATTGATTTTTCATATAGTCCCAACCATTTTTATTTTATTTTTGTTTTAACCTTCTTCTAGATTTTTTAAATATTTCTTCTCCAATTCAAGCTGAAGCACTTGGCTTTAAAGTCCTATGATGTAAATCCATTATTTACCTTAATGAGACACATATAAATTAATTGCTTTAATTGGACATGATCACTCCAATTTGCTCTACAAACTCCAACACTTTTGGCCATCTATGATCAAATCAAATCATATACATGTTACAATTAGAATTAAAAGAAGAAAATAATTGTAACAATGGTTATTGACTTCTTTAATATAGATAATCATGTCCTCTATTTCTAGAAACTAAAAAATAAATATTTCACAATAAAAATAATATCCACAATAACAATCATCTAACATTTCAAATTTCTTAAACGCAAAAGTAGCAGCACATGATCTTTTATAACCTTCTTGATCTTTTATATTAATTGGTCTACATACATCAGTATGTACTATTTCAAGTGGTACTATAGCTCTATTGTCTTTGGCCGAAAATGGCCTTTTCTTCATTTTTCCTTTTAAACAAGATTTATATAATGACAATGATTTAAATTCTAATAGATGCAAAAGTCCATCTTCGATAATTTTTTATATCATGTTTTGATTTATATGACCTAAGCGTAAATGCTAGAAATAACATTAGTTGGAAGAAATTTTCCTTTTCTTAGATAAATTCATATGCTCATTGTTTTCAATCATTATGTTATGCATAGAATAAATCTTAGGACTTAAATGATATAAAGTATCTTTTAATGTGTTAATATAAATAACTTTATTTTTATTTAAAACAGAAACAGAGGATCCAAAATTTATAGTGTACCCTTACTTTGACAAACAAACTATTGAAATTAAATTACTCTTAATGTATGAAACATAAAGACAATAACTCAAAACCAAAGTCTCACTATTAGAAGATACAACTGATCTAATATTGCTGAGACTGACTAGCTTATTCCCAACTGCAACTTGACACTTTCTTTACTTAGTTCCAGATTTTGTAAAACCAAAAAATTAAATTATAAATATGATTAGTTGCTCTAGAATTTAAGACTCAGATGTCATTAGAATTTTAAACTAATCAAGTTTTCATAACCAAAGATTTATTAGAGCAATCTTTCTTTTAGTTACCTTTTTTCCTATACTTAAAACATTTATTTTTGGCTTGCCATATTTTTTAGTGCAAAGTTTTTTTTTTTTCCTAGCCTTTTTCTTGTTACCCTTACCTTTATGCTCAGGCCTAGAAGAAAAGCATTTCTCAGCAAGGTTAATGCTTCTTGGAGAATTTTTTGTATAATAAACCTCTTTAGCATAATGGAGTTCGTTTATTAATTCAGTCAGTGTCATGTTCCTTTTATTCAAGTTGTAATTGACTTTGAACTCATTAAATATATCAGGTAGATATTCTAGCACCATGTCAATCTTTCAGTTATCATCAATTTGTGCACCTTGAATTTTAGCTTCATTCAAATAATCCATCATCTTTGTGACATGGTCATGACTTTCCCATCTTAGTGTTAATAATATCTTTCAATGCTGCTTCTCTTGCAGAGTGAGTACTTTGCCTAAATATCTCTAGGAGACTGTCCATTATTTCAGTTGCTATCTTCGTGTGCTGATATTTGGTCTACAAAATATTGAAAATTGAGGCTAATATGTAGCACTTGGCCATTTCATTGGCCTTTTGCCATTTCGTATAAGGCATCTTCTAATTTTCATAAGCACTTGGCAATAGTATAAGAGGGCATAACTGGTTTAAGACATATTTATAATTTTTAACAGTTAAGACAATACATAGATTTCTCTTCCAATCTATGTAATTATCCCAGTGAGTTTATTTTAATTCAAAATAATAGAGAGTGAGCTTAGGAAAGACATTTTTTAAAAAATAAAAAAATTCATGCATAAATACTTGAAATAAATAATATTCACAATAAATAATCTAAAATGCACAAAAGAAAAATAAATGCAATTTATTTTATTGTAATAACAATCTAGTATTGCTTTGACAAGCTAACAAGTGAGGAAGTCATGTTGATGGAGCAGCGTAGCAAAAGTGGAACTGATAGGATGAGAAAAACTAGATATCGTTCTAGTTCAGGACCGAGCCAACGCGATTAGCTTATACTCTAATAGAATCGTGATTAGATCTATTCGAATCCAAACGACTTAATGAGATTTTTAATAACGCATAAAGCCAGATTAGATGACGCTCTAATCCAAACGACTCTGCAAGAGAGATTTTTGATAAATAATTCCAGAGGAATTATGAAAAAGATATTTTATTGAATAATTGAATTGAAGTTATGAAAATAATTACTAGACCTCTCTATTTATAATAGAGTAAACTTACTTCCTAAGTTAACTTAAAAAGAAAAATTAAATCACAATTAGAATATAAATATAAGACTAAGATATTGTTCTTTAATTGACTCTAATTAAAATAGAAAATAAATTCTAGAATACTAAAAATCCTAAAATAACTAAAATAACATCCTACATCATACTCTCCCTCTTAAAACAAGCTCGTCCTCGAGTTTAAATACAATCTGGAGGATGAAACTTGTAGTATAGGAGCAAATCATCTTGTAATTTGAACTTGTTCTCTTTCTTATTAGTCTTTCTTGAAACTTTAAAAAATCCAGACTTCAACAATTTTTTTTCGCTTACACATTATTATAGGCAATGAAGACTTCCAAGAACGAATAACAATTAAACAACGTTTGCCTTTCCCTAATTTTCACTCAATGCACTCTCCAATAGATTTCACCTTTTCAAGCCAATCTTCTTCGAGCACAACCTTCTTGTCTTCAATATGAATAGGTAGAAGTATTTTAATCATTTCAATTTCTTCAACGCTATTTTGTTCATCGTCTTCAACACTTATCTTATTCTCTAAGGAAACATCATGCATATTTTGTATAAATTATTAGATTAAACTTGAAATCAATAACAAATTGTACAATTTCTTTTGTTATCTCAAATGAGTCTTTTTCAACTATTTCATTGCAATTAACTCTCTTCTTTTGTTCTCCCTTGTTGATGATATTGTTCACAGAAAGTGTGAGAGCCGTGATTACTTACTTTATCGCTGCCAATCTCAGGTTTCAAACTTTCTCAAATGCTTGCAAGACTACTTTTTCTGACTATCTGCCTGAAAGTCTCTACAGACGTTGCCAGCATCACTTGATCATCGTTTTGGGAAGGTTATATGTAGATAAGTCCAATATATGAGAATTTAGTGGGTACGGACGATAATTTGCCATTTATTGTCAAATTTTCATGCAATGATAAAGCTGTAAATAATATCAACTCTCGGGTTTGGTGTGATCAGAAGTCGATGGCTGTGATTTGATGTGTGGTTGGTCGGATCGAAAAGATTTAATGGTAAGGAACACGTGGTGGCTGTGGTTTAGACAGATTCGCGGTGGTTTATCTAAAAAATGGGCTTGAAGTCGCAGCGGCTTGTGGCAGCTTCTGCCAATGTTTGGTTATGAGGATGGTTAGGTTTTGGTTGGTGTAGCCTGAGGATTCGTGTGGTGGTGTTGCTCGACAGAAAAGGTGGCTGACGACTGCGGATCGAGGGGTAGGAGCTTGCGAGTTTTGGTGGTTTTCGTAGCTGTCCAGGCGGCAGAGAGAGGCGGCGATAGCTGGGTTTTAGTTGAAGGTAGCTAACGAGCTTGGTAGTAGCAATGACTGGTGGAACAGTAGTAATGGTGGCCGGATCAGCGGTGGGCAGTGATGGTTGCATGGTGGCTATGGGGTGCCAAGAAAGCTGTGCGATTTGCACAGAACCCACTCTAATACCAATTAATGGAGCAGCGTGGCGGAAACGGAATTGATAGGATGAGAAAAACTAAATATCGTTCTAGTCAGGACCAAACCAACGCGATTAACTTACACTCTAATCGAAGCGTGATTAGATCCATTCTAATCTAAACAACTCAATGAGATTTTTAATAACGCATAAAGCCGCTTTAATCCAAACGATTCTATAAGAAGATTTTTGATAAATAATTCCAAAGAAATTATAAAAAAGATATTTTATTGAGTAATTGAATTGAAGTTATAAAAATAATTAGAAGACCTCTCTATTTATAATAGAGTAAACCTACTTCCCTAAGTTAATTTAAAAAGAGAAAGTAAATCACAATTAGAATAGAAATAAAAGACTCAGTTATTGTTCCTTAATTGACTCTATTAAAATAGAAAATAAAAATCTAGAATTCTAAAATGACTAAATTAAGAATCCTAAAATAACTAAAATAACATTTTACATCACATGTCTACACTTACTAGACGCAATTTATCATTGGATTATTTACTTTTATGTATAAAAATGATAAATAACTATCGTTATCTTTTAGGTCCTAAATTTATTAATAAAATTTCGTTAGGAAGGTTAATAACAAATTATAGTTGAGTGTACAACCATTATTTTGATCTATGTATCTCCCATATCAAGCAACCACCATTAGTAATTACATAGAAAATAAGTTACTATGCCACAAAAAAATATTCAGAAAAATTAAATTAATCAAGAGGGAAACATGACAATAATAGGACACTCTTTTGTTATAAATCCAACAAGTAAATATCTAACCATGAATTGAAATTCAAAATTTATATTTATCCATCCATATCATATATGAAATTAAAATCTAAAATCTAGTGCTATCCATATAATACATAAAATACAAAATTTGATTTAATACAATAATTCTATATATATATAAATCTTTAGAGAAAATTAAGGTGATTTGTTGAATAAAAATTTTTACTTAAAATTGATTGTAAAGCTACAAAATATGTTTTAGAGAAATATGTTCAAAATATTGCATCAAAATAAATTTTTGAACGATGGTAAGCAATTTTGAGTATTTTTTATTTTGACATAGAATTTATTAAAGGTGATAAAAATTATATTCCTGATTTTTTAACGAAAGAATTTTTTCAAAACAGATAATGCCATCCAAAAAGGACAGAGACAAATGCAAAGGTGTTCTCAAAGACTCTCTGCTACAAACCACCACTAAAGAATCACAATCAACCCCCTCTAAAGACAAATTACTCTCTTCAGTCATACCTATAAAGTCTTGGATAGACATGGTAGAAGGACAAGAAGCACAATCTAAAACCACTGCTTCCGACGAGCAGGTAAAAGAATAGATGAATTCCATTACTAAATCTCCTGAGCTTATGCTCGCCCTACAGAGCATTTCTTAAAGCAAAACACTTTCTCAAGTTCCTGAGAAAGAAAAATCTATTTTTAAAGAAATTACAAAAGCTTTTTCTTCTAAAGCAATTATTTCCAGGGAAAGCCCATCTTCACAAATTATTGTTTCACAACAGAAGCTTTCATAAAAATCGGATTGGATTAATAAACCTACCATCAAAACTTTTTAACTATAGAAGATGGGTTTTATCAAGTTGATCCTTTCCAAGCAATTTCAAAGATTTTTCCTAAAGGCTGGTTTTGATAAATCCTATGTTTTTCAAACCATAGGATTTATCAAAACCCTAGCCTTATTATCAAGCCATTCTGGAAATCACTGAGTTAGTTAAATTTAAGAATTTGTTTCTTAGTGAAACTCATACAGAGCTGCCTATTTTACCACAACCATCCTTAAAGTCTTGAACCCAAAATAATAGGGAGACCAACTCCACAAAACTAAAACTTTTCCTGTCAATTTTCAAATGCGTCTAAACCAATGCCAGACTATTTCATATTGAGATTACCAGCAGACTTGATTTAACATATTTTTTATTCAAAACCCAAAAAAAACCCACTCATGATTATTTTTCTTTAACTCGAAAATAACTGTGCAAAGCCTACCCAACTGGTTCCAATAATGGTGGAACTATTTTGGGCCAAGCCCAAATATCCTTACCCCTAACCCCATAAACTGTTTGAATATGTTTAAAGCCCATTATGTTCCTTCAGTTCTGAGAAGAGGTTTACTCATTTTCTTTGTTTTTTACAAATTTCTTTCTCCTTTGGGTTTGGATGTGGAATTTCCAATACTACACTCAAGAAGCTCAACTCATTTTACAAAGATTATTTAAAGTCAAATGGTAGTCCAAGTTTGATGAACAATCAAAGTTGTCTGAAGCCACAATCCAGGCCTGACTTCATCAAAAGGCCTCCTTGCTCTAAAGATAGAAATGCTAAAGCCTAGAATACATTTCTTACCTAAAGATCTAAAGCCCAATCCATCTTGGCCTCTGCAAAGATCGAAGAGAAATATTTTAAAGTCATGCAGCAGCTTCTTGATTCAAGATCCCAGCCGTCTGTTGCCAGCCTATCAGATGATGAGGAGTCATTTATTTCCCTTGGAGATGAAAATGAAGACGATTGTTTTGGCATTTTTTTCCTCCAGTAAAGCATTGTAAATAAATTTGTAGTATTTAAAAAAAAGAGTAAAAATATTTGTTTCCATTTCATGTAATTTTCATTGTTGTAAATTTCGTTATCTGTAATTTTAATTTGTACCAAAGATAATTTTCTTCGCATAAAGAATTTCAAAGCTGTCCCTCATATGGTCCTACTCACGTAAAGATTTCTCAAAAGTCTACAAAGTTAGAAAGATGTTGTCCCCCACCAAGTTAAAGAAGTCAAAAGATACTGTCGGCTCATTATTTCTCCACTAACTCCGCATGTGAAGAAATAATAAAAGCCCATCAAGTCTAAAGCAATTATTGTAATAATATCCGTTGTATAAAAAAAACTGAAGGAAGATTTAGACTCCTCAGATTTTTTTTCTCATCTCTTAGACTCTCTCTCTCCCTCTCTCTCTCTCTTCTCTCGAATTCTCTCATTCTTCTCTCTCTTCTTCTCATTCTTTTAAAAGATCATTTGGATTCAAGAAATAGATGTAAGCATTTGAAGTTTTATTTTAAAAGATTATTTATTTAATGAATGCATGTTTAAACTTCTAAAATTTCTTTTAAAGCATAGATCTAAATTTGTATGATCATAGATCTAACGGTGTATGTATATGCATGCTCTGTAGGCTAATTCTCTATATCTAACCTATATTAAAATCTGTTACGGATCCTCTGAGGCATAGAGATCAGATCTCTCCCCTCATTTTTTTTTCTCTTTTCCCTCCAACCAATCAGAGTGCTAGTTTTGGGATCCAGTTCTAGTACTGTGTATGAGCCTTAGATTTTGTTGCTAGGTTTGCTTAAAGACTTTGTTTAAAGATTTGGTATATCGGTTGAAAAACCAGAAGTACAAGATTTAGATCTATTCTAAGTCAGAACTGATCCCAAAGCGCAGTTCAATCTATTGTATTTTAGTTTAACAACGCCACTTACTTTATTTTCGCATTAACATCCATCCTTCGATTTATTTTCCTGCATTCAAAACCATCTTCTATCCTATTTTATTTTAGTATTAGAGCCACTGGGAAGATAATGTAGTATAGATTAGAGCCATTTGTGTATAAAGACTTGTGTTCTAGTTGAACACTATAGGTATGGTGAGTGTTACGTCAGGTGAGTTGGTAGTAAGTCCCGATTAAGATGAAGGGCGGTAAAACTAATTCTTAGCCTTGGATTGTAGCCATACCCTAAGGACTAAAACTAGGATAGTAGTTTTTATCCATGGTTCATCTACTCTGTAGAGTATCATCCTTTTCTAGCTCTTTTTTCTAGAAGATTTAGTCATTCAAAGAATGTTGTGAGTTCAAAAGAATTATAATTGAAGACTTTAATAAAGTAATTGATTGTTGGGAACTTCCAAAGATTTCTAAAGAAATGATTTACAAAACAACAAAGTTTGACTTTTTAAAGAATTATTATGCTATAAATTGAAGAATGTTACATAACATTTTCAAAGCCTTTTAAAATAATTCAATTGTTTTCAGAACAATCTCTAAAAAGAATAAAAGAAAAGAATTTTAAATATGTTCACTTCGGCTTAATACAAGTCGGCATAAAGCCCTTAACAAAAGAAGGCCTTGATACCTCTATTTTAGCGGTACTGAGAGATGACCGATTTATCTCTTTTGATGATTCTTTACTCAGTAATATTGAATCAAGTCTTTGTAAAGGACCTATTTTATTCAGCTGTTATCCAAACACAACAGTTTCTGTTAAAGACAAGAACATTCTAAAAAGCATAATTTTACAGATCAAAACCCACAATTACCACATGTTAGAAGGATCTGTATCGATTACCCTAATTTTCAGAATACATTATAAAGCCATGAATTCTATATTCAATACAAAAAACTTCATCCAGTCGGAAAGAGATAAGAGTCTTCTCTTGCAGAATGATTTATCCAAAACAAATACTGTCATTCGTAAATCAATCTAATGAAAAGACGTTAATCTTTTAGAAGAATGGATTCTGGATGGAGCCACTGTACCAGTGATTCCAAAACAACTTGAGCCCAATACAGAGTTGCAAAATGTGACTCAATATTCAGATGGTAAAGTCAAATTATCTTTTAGGAGATCTACATCTTCTAGATTCTTCGATAAGCATTCAAGTTCTAGTATTCCTTCATTAGAATTAAAAATTTCAAGAATCCCTTCGGTTGTGAACATTCCATTCCAATTGATAAAGAGTCAAATTATGTTTTCCACATCAGATATACCTAGTTCTTCTATTCATTCTGTTAACTATACCACTAGTTTTCCTTATCTCATTTACACTAGTAGTCAACAAGATAAAAACTAGGAAGAAAAGGAGCCTTCTCCTCTAACCTCTCCTACATTTTCTGCAGTGATAGAAAATGTGATAAATGTCATAGAAAAAGATTTCTGAACTCGACAAAACCCTTTTGTATAAAGATTTTTATTCTGAATCTAATAAAGAAAAAAGACTTTAGTTTTTCAAACATTTTTTAAACCAAAGACAAGAAATCTAAAAGGTTTACTACGAGTTTATAAACTTGCATAAAGTTCATAAATTGTTCTTTGATTGATTTGAAATGTATACATTTGAAAATGACATTTCTTACCCTTTTAAAGATCGAACCCTATTGTTGTTAGAAAAAAAACTCTTCAATGGAATCTTTCTGATAGTGATAGAATGATGGAATATAAGCATCCACCTCTGAAGAGTATAACCATTGATCATAGTGATCCTCCTACTCAGATTAAAGCCCCACTTTATAAAATCCACAAACTTAACAATCCAGAGATAGATCAAGATATCATTATCCAATAGAATAATTTCTGCAATGCCAATCGGAATACAATAGGAAAATAATTGACTAGGATAGAAAATCAATTTCAAAAGTCAACCATTACTGTTTCTCCTAGTACTATACTTAATACTTCTTCAAACACTGATTTTGAAAAAAAGCTTAAAGAACCTATCTTCAAACCTTTTGAGGTTTCCAAGACTAGTCAGAAACTTATCAATGAATCTAAATCAGACTTTGCTAAAGCCATTAGAGACCAATTAGATAGGATAAAAGCCTCTTCTTCATCTAGTAAAATCCAAATAGCTCCAGATAGTGCCCAATCTAGCAAAATTGGTGAACTAGAACAGGACCAAATATCTATAGCTTCATTAGATATAGAAACCTTTAAAGATAAGCCTATTCCTAGAGCCAATAAAATTAATTGGAAGATAGCCCTACCTACTGTTAGGTCTCCTCTTGATCTGACTATAGACAATAGACCTAGTGTACTAAACCAATCTTGTTTTAATGCATCATCTATCTATGAATGGAACATAGATGGAATGTCTGAATACAACATTCTAGGTCTGTTACAACAGATGACCATAGCAACCAATACTTATAAAACCCAGTTAGGAACCTCTGACAAAGCCATAGCAGAAATTCTCATTATTGGAATTACTGACCAACTAAAAGGATGGTGGGATCACCTTCTCACCAAACAACAACAATCAAACATTCTAAATTCTATCCAAATAGATGAGGATGGAGCCCCTATCTTAGATGATCTAGGAAGCCCAATTCAGGATGCAGTTTCTTCCCTGATTCTGACCATATCCCTTCACTTCATAGGTGATCCTTTACACCTTAGAAATAAAAACGCTGAGTTTTTACACAACCTCAGATGTAGGAAATTTAATGAATTCTAAAGTTACAAAACTACCTTCTTCGCCAAACTCTTCCTTAGGGACGATGCAAATCATGTAACTTGGAAGGAAAATTCCTTGCAGGTGTTTCTACCCTATTAGGTGAAAAGGTTAGAAATTCCATTAAAGCCCTTTATGGTGAAAGAATCCCATATGAAAATCTCACCTACAATGAACTTGTCAGTTTCATCAATAAAGAAGGTTTAAAGATTTACTAAGACTTGAAGCTTTAGAAACGTCTAAAATGGGAACTTAGACAGTCTAAACAAGAGTTAGGCAGTTACTATAAGCAATTCAACTATGACTCCTTTAAAACTTCCACTTCCAAAGACTGTAATGGTAAGTGTTCTTCGAAACCTTACAAAAAACAATTACAAGTCAAAAGGCTAAAGAAAACCTTTTCAAAAATCTAAAGAACCTTCCTATAAGAAATCTCATTTTCCTAAAAAAAAGGACTCTAAAACTAAATCCAAAACCCCTTTCAACTTCAAAGAAGTCACATGTTTTAAATGTGGAAAGAAATATCCTACTGCAAAATTCTGTAGGATAAGAAAAAAATTCATGAGCTTAACTTAGATGAGCAAATACTTTCTAAGTTAGCCCATTTACTCATAAAGTCATCTGATTCTTAGTCCTATATGATGGGAGACAGTGAGCTTCTCCAAATAGATGAATTGATAGATTCTGACGCCATTCCATGTTTATTTCTTGCAAATCCTACATCATCTAAAATTGTTTAAACTGATACATCAGACTTAGGTTATGGAGGAATATTAAAACAAGTTAAAAATAATAAAGAGTAGATAGTTCAATATGTTTCTGCACATTGGAATGATTGCCAGAAAAACTCTTTTACTATCAAAAAAGAAATTTTATCCATTGTTTTATGTATTTCAAAGTTTCAACACACACACACACACACACACACATATAAATTATAGGATTGCAATTTTCATACAATACATAAAATTATTATAAAAATAGAAATCATACCTTTGCTTTTCTGAAGTAGAAAATTGTCCATCAATATATCAAATTCCAATTCTTATATCCTCCACTAATGATTTTTCAGGATATGTCTCAAGCTTGATCATACTTGGCGGGTGGACGCCATTTATACTAAAGAAAACTAGCAAAATTCTTTTACAAGATTAAAGGAAAAATTTCCTAGCAATTTTCTTTGTTTTGAGAGATTGCCGAATTGTGAAGCATAAAAGAGATTGCTGAAAAAAATACACCCATTTTAAAAGAATTTTTTTTTCTTATCCCATCATTTTTGTTAATTCCAATCCGTGTCATGCTCCATTCTTATTTTGAGCAATTACTTATCATATCCACTGGTTTAAAGCAAAGCCTTTTCATGCTCCACTAACAAACACCTTGCTTGCATTATCATGGACTTGTTTGGTGTAATTACATGAGGACTCCTTTGTACAATAGAAATTGATTTATTAACCTAATTTATTAGTTATCTTACTTATTAATCCAGTAGTAATAGAATGAGTTATCTTGGAGGTTATTTTGATATATACAATAGTGGTTACAATAATTAGACCTGTATTTAAACTAGCCCAACTATTTAATTCTAAATCTACTTCACTAAAAAATTGGAACTGACTTCCATAATTGTATACTATCTAAAATAGTATTCTTGAATAATAATTTGACCTCGTACCACATATATTTCTTTACTTAACAATCTTTTATACCATATTATAAATTAAATCGATATCTCAATTATCCTATCAATTTAGTTACTTCTTGTACATTGACACTCACTGATTTTTTCTAATGATCATTGACAACATATTGATTATGATGACATACTCAGGTTATAAATTTTATGATCAAGTACCGAAAACCATCAAGAGATGTGTTGTATAAATTATATATTGTTAAGATATAATTTTACTGGTCATAATTGCTCTCACTAAGTTATCGGATAATCTTGACTGCAAATGTATATCGCGCTTATTAGTAACTCAAATGAAATAACAATTATAATAATGAAACTATAATTAATTCAAGATTGAGATTACAGTAAAATTAATGCATATGAGATTTAATAAGTTTGACAGTCATTTCAAGATTTATTAAATCTCATATGTGCATTAATTCAATGTGGTCAAACTACATCGGTAAATTTATACACGATTAAAGCTAATCATTCAATGAAATTACTGCAATCTAAACATAAATAGAGTGTCAAATTTTATTTATCAATTGCGAACTTAATTTATATATTATTATAAGATAACTTGTATTTATGTCTTTTGTAAATCTACATAGTGATTACATAAATACATATGATTAAATAGATCACTTTCAAATATGTATGCAACTAAAATATTTCAAGAATACTTCTAAAATTTTATTAATCAGAAAATGTATTTATTACTAGCAAATGAGTATACTTTAAAGAGCATTTTCCCCAATATTTTCATCAAGTTTTGATCCTAGAATGTTAGCCTAATCTGATATAGCAAGAGCAATAATGCATAGATATTGTGAGATCAAATTTGAGTCTTGCATCACCTTCGGCATGTCCCTTTTAACAACACTAGTGTTCATGACCATATGTTGAAGAAACAATGCATCGATATGGCTGTCCTCAAAGCCAAGTTGCATCCCTTTTGTATGCCATTTCCTCCATCTTGGTGGATTTAGAGAAGAGCTAGTATTTTTCATTCCAACTTATATTCAAATTTGGTACTTAAAACTATCAGCGAGTACAAGATTCACAAAAAGTTAAAAGAAACATGTCCGATTAAACTAGCAATAATTAGCCGATAAGAAAATGGAATAAAATCACAATTTTTTCGTTCCTATAATAAGATCTATCCATTTGGTTACCATAATAAGAGCCTAGTAGCTAAAATTGCATTTTGAAAAAAGAAAATCAAGATTTTGAGTATTCATATATAAATTCATAATTACACAGTAAAAGCATGTCAGTCCTCTCATTTTTTATAAATAAATAAATATATCAGAGAGACACATAAGAGAACGAGAAAAGTGACTAGGGAGAAACACTAATAAACCTTAATAATTAATCGAGCGAGAAAGAGAGTTTCGTCGAAGTTGAAGGTAGCGCAGTGTCAAAAAATAAAGAATTACCAAACAAAGCATATGCAAGAAAACAAGGAGTGAAGCAGACAGATCCATCAAAGAAAAGTTAAGATAACATTTCAACAGTTATAACATGCTCACATATTATATTTTCAGATTAGTTGTCTTAATTGTCACTGTTCAACATAGTTTGAAAGATAATAAAAAATTAGAGAGATAAAGACTAATAAAATTATAAATTAGAGAGATAAAGATGAAATTGTAAATCCAGTTTCCACATTAGCAAACAATAATTTCACTCCTCTTCATAATCCTTAGATCCAGACTCCTTTTTAGACTCAGACTCAGATTCCTCCTAGGCAGGGGCAGTGCAAAGATATTTGAGGTCTTAAACGAATTTGTAGTCATTTAAAAATAATTAATAATTTATTAATCATATGCTATATCAATGTATAATTAATTAAATTTGGAAAAGAATATGAATAATACTATTGAAAAATAAATTATTTAAAATGATGGCACAATAATGTCTAATTGTTATATTATTTATTTAGGTATAATTTTTATAATTCTTATCAAAATTTTTATGGTTCTAACTTGAATGATTTATTCAGATGTATGTGTTATGCTCATTAATTAAAAATACATGTTATTATTTTACAGTTTGTTTTATTCAAGATAACGTATTAGTGCTTGTTAAGTATGCATGCTATAGCTCATTTTTAGCATATGTAAATTTTAATTATGGAATTTTGGAGCTTTATATAAATAAAATCTTTAAAATTTTATATTATTTATTTAAGTAGTATAGATTTTTATAAATTAAGATATTCTTGTGGGGCTCTAGGAAATGCCAGCTCTGCTCTTGTGACTCTTGAAGTTGGACCTCCTCAGACTTCTTTAACTCACTGGGTTGAAATTGGACCTCCTCAGATTCAGACTCAGACTCCTCTCTACACTCTTCAGACTTGGACTCAGATTACTCTCAGGACTCTTGAAACCGGACCACCTCCTTAGACTCCTCTTCTAACTCAAATATATTTAGAAACGTTACCGGGTTTGTCTATTGTAAATTAGAGTTCTGCCAAACAAAACACATTTCCAAGTATGGCAGTGTGGTTCTCCGACATACACAGAGATGTAATCCTTGCTGCATTTCTCTCATTCAACTCGAGCTCTGATCTCACAAGGTTGAATTTCTATAGCTCTTGTTCAACCAAGTAGTTGATATGTTGCTTGTTTTGTACAAAATAAATGATGTTGCTCAAATATGGAAATTTCTCTAATCAATCCAAGAAATCCTTACTTGTTTGACACTAATTGCAATTGAAAAAAAAAGAAAGAAAATAAAAACAGTTGTAAAGAAAAAAAAAAAACCAAACACAACAACAAATCCTACATATAAATATTGGAACAAAACTTAGAACATTAAGCCAAAACCGTAAAAATTTTTGTTGGTATGTTATGGGTGATAGATCCGGCGAGGCTATGACAATATCGCTGGTGGGTGAATAGATATGATTTATTTTAAAAATATAGACAAAATAAATTAAATTAAAACGTACCAAGTCGAAGTCCCGATTCTCTTCTCTAATGATGAGTGCTCCCACTCTATACTTCTCAACCTAACATTAAATGTCAATAAATAAATTATTAGTAATCTATTTATAAAATATTTTAAATAAATTAAGAAAAAATAATTAATTTATTTTGAAAGAATAGATGAAGTCGCCAGCTTTTGTAGTTGCTTAAGATCCGAGTTCTTATTTTTAGTTTTGGGAGGTTTTGTATACCCCAATCATGATATTCCTACCACAGGAGCACCAACATCAAGTATACCATGTGCAACGCTGGTATAAGCAGAACCAATATCAAGTCCTAAGACAATTTTTCCCATAATTTCACACATAATCAACAGATCTTTAGCAGCTTTGCAAGCCATTTAATTTCTGTTTTCAATTAAACTGTCTTACAAATGACTATTTGTTTCAACTTGGTACATATAAATATATAGTAAAGAGTCATTTTTTTTTTTCATTCCTAAAGAGTGAAGAAATAATTTTTTTTGATGCAAGAGGAGCACTTACCAAGGGCTAAGGCAGAACAGAACGAGCGTAAGACAGCTCATACATGTCATGTTGCAACCATAAATTTAAACCAATCAGGAGAGAATCCTGCACATGAAGACCCAAGGGGAGATAGGAAGCCAAAGTTGTAAGGAAGTCAGAAGAGTAATTCGCCTCTCTATACACATGGTGGAAGCTAACATTCTAATTATGATTAAGGATTTTTTTAATGGCAAGCAGAAGGGGACTAGAAGCATTAGGAGCTACCATTTTCTTTAAGAAAAGTTGTGTCACACATAAGCTATCAACTTCCACTAACAGATTTCTTATCCCATTTCTCCAACCGAGAAGTAAACCTTGATTTAAGCCCCAAAGTTCAGCAAGAGTGATAGAGCACATCCCTATATTCATACAGAAACCACCACACCACCGACCTTGAGCGTCTCTAATCAAGCCATCAGCTCCTTCCATTCCAGAACTCTTGCTTGAGCATCTGTATTGAGTTTAAACCCAGATGATGTCGGGGAAACCCATCTAATCCACTTGTCAATTTAAGAAGCTCTAACTGGTTTGGGTGCCAAGTAAACACTGAATTTCCTCAACGCGAAAAACGACATCATGGATAATAGTTTTATTGTATATTGTAGAATTAGTGGAAATCACCTTAATTTTCCAATTCCATAACTGACAAATCATGACCCTAAAATGACATGGCCAGTGGCTTTTAATGTTAAAATGCCAAGTATTTCTGAGGTTGCAGAGAATCCAATCATGAAGTTTCAAGGAAAAGAAACTGGCCGTGAACTCATTGGGGATTAAAGATCTCCAGATTCCAGTTGCCATCGTGCAGGTCCTTCACATATGAAGGGTATCTTCCAGATAGTAGCCGCAAATATCACAATTTGTATTTATTTCAATGTGGCCCTAGCAAACTCTGCTTTAAACTTTAACTTATTTTGGATAGCAAGCCGCGAAAACATTCTAATCATTTGTGGACCTTGACACTTACTTACAAATAAACTTCCAATCAGGATCATCAATTTTAAATTCCCGTTGAATTAAAGAGTGATAAGTTGATTTGACTGTGAAAACCCATGTTTTAGAATTTGTCCAGTTAATCTAATCCTTGTTAGCGCCAGCTGGAAGGGGCTTGATAGCTGCAATTTGAAGGACCACATTATTTGGAAGCAAATTAGCAAAAAATGGTTCAGTTCCAAGTACAATTTCTATTAACAAAGTCAAAAACCGTGATATTGATTAACTCCACGGGAATCGGTTTCTGAGCACGAAAAATCAAGGGTTTGTCCTCAAGAGAAGAGATTGACATTAAAACCTTGATCCACATGTTGTCAGGAGAAGAGATTAGCCTCCAACGAATTTTCATGAGCAAGGCCTTGTTCATAGCATCAATTGTTTTAAGACACATTAGCTAACCATACTTATCTTCCCTGCTCTGCATTTCCACTCCAAATAAAACGATGAAAACATTGATGAATTTTACACTGAAGGTGGAGGGAAGTCTTGTAGTCTGCATTATGTCAATGGGAATGGATTGAATAAATGACTGGGCAAGCGTGATTGTTCCAGCCAAAAAAAAAGATGGAGAGCATTCCAACTAGTAAGGCACTGTTGGACTTTATCAAGGACACCCTTATAAGTGTGTTTGTTTACTCTATTGTGTAAAACGGGAACACCAACATCTAATATCACTTCAACAGTTTTAGAGAAATAAATATTAGATTTTTCTTTGCTGACTCTCCAGAGGCAAGACATAAAGAATCAAGGACTTCAGTAATAACTTGACTTCATCTAGAGACGCCTCCGAAAGCAGCAGGAGGTCATCTGCCAAGAATAAATGAGTGATAGAACTCCATTACGATTCAAATGAACAGGCCTCCAACGCCCCCTTTTTGACTTTACTCTTAATCTCATGACTAAGACGCTCTACACATAACACAAAAATATAGGGTGATAAGGGGTCCCCTTGTCGAAGCCTTCTCGAAGGAGTAAAAGAGTCGGTTAACTCTTCATTCCATAATAACTTCATGCTATTTCCGTAAATTGTAATGTACCCAAGCATAATTTGGCTAAGTTAGCCATTAAAGAACAAAGTTATGTGGTTCGGATGAAATCATCCTGGTGTGTGTACTTAGAACCCTGTGTGGATTTTAATATTCCTTAGGCTTTTAATTGTAATATTCGTACATTAAAATGCAATGATTGGAAAAAAAAAAAAAAATATCTCATGGTTATATCACATTTAGTGTTATACTATTATAACTCCCCTTTTTTTTTTTTTTTTATAAAGAGAGTGAGTAAAATTAAACCTCTGTCAAAACTTGAACTTGAATGATTAATCAAATAAAACTACTTGAAAATCACTCAATCAAACACCGTCTATTAACATTCTATTTTAGGTATATGACCAATTTACAATATCAATAACTTGGTCTTTCATTTTTTTTTTCTCTTAGAAGAAATAATCAAATAAAGTTCTTTCACATTATAAAACTAATAAATTCAGAACCGTCGTCCATTATATGTTATTAATTAAAGATCTTTGAAACTTTAATGAAAGTTTTGATCATTGGATTAGTAATATTGATGAAACCAAAAAAATTAATGTACAAACTCTTACATGATATGAATTGATTGGTTATTGTTTTCAATTTTCTACCAATCAATCACAAAGTGCTAACACAGTTTGTTAGCTGGACGGTCATGGACAGGGATGTCAATTGTAACCTAAACTCACAAATTCGCTCAAACCCGCCAGCCAAATTTACGAGTTGCGGGCTGGTTTGGTATTAGAAATTGAAACCAAACTTACGGGTGAGTTTAGTATTAACTAAATATCCGCTGGATTCCCGCATGGATACTCCTCAAACCCGCAATCATTTTTTCAAATAATTTAATTTAATTTTAATTGTAAAAATAATTAAATCAAAATATATAAAATTAAATAAACATAAAGTGTTCTAAACTTATCACACTTGTAGTGTGTGTAAGTCATAAATTAATGCATGAATTATTATATACTTATTATAATTTTCTATAAACTATTATTATTTAACTTAATGCATAGATTATTATAATTTACTTTTTGGATTAATTTTTTTAATCTTAATTATTATTGTAGGAATTGTGATGGATGAGCACAAATGATAGTCAATAAAATGAAAATCTTAACTCTTAGAGCTTGTGTTAAATAAGAAAATGAAACAATAATTGTTGTTTAACTTAAAGCATGAATTATTTGTGTTTTCTTTTGTAGATTTATGTATTTCATACTTAAATTAAAAAATTTATGTCGAATTGATGTTGAAATTTTAATTTTTTATTTACATTAATTAAATTTAGAATTGAGTATGTTACATGAAATTTTAAGTTATTACTATAAATTTACATATTAAATATTATAATTTTAAATGTGGAAATCCTTCAAAAATCCACTAGAATCGCTATTGCGAGTTTGATAAGTGTTAAAACCCGCAGCAGGTGGGTTTTCTTAAAAATTAAAAT